>CM033472.1:252069727-252332233 GCA_019447015.1 Hymenochirus boettgeri | reverse complement strand
CGGTCACTAACATTCTCTCTATACTTTATATATACTTTATATAGGGATTATGGCGGTCACTTACGTTCTCTCTATACTTTATATAGACTTTATATAAGGAGTATGGCGGTCACTAATCTTCTCTCTTTACTTAATATATACTTTATATAGTGAGTATGGCAGTCACGAATGTTCTCTCTATACTTTATATAGGGATTATGGCGGTCACTAACGTTCTCTCTATACTTTATATATACTTTATATAGTGATTATGGCGGTCACTTACATTCTCCCTATACTTTATATATGCTTTAAGTACCCAGGGTGAGGGCCTAACTGCTGGTCCTCACCATGGGTTCTTTTAGATAAGCTGATAAGTCTGTAAAGTCGTTATCCCTTCTTCCTGGGAGAAAAAACAATTGGTTTTCAACTGCTCCGTCGTTACACATGAGGGGACATTCCTAGTTCCCACGGTCAATTATTGACAGCTGTGACAGGGGAGAGAGGGGAGGACTAGAGAATATAGATTGGAATATATATCCAGGTCAGTGACCCATTCGGTACAGCTAGAAGTAGAGCTAGAAACCTTGCAACTGATACCTGCAACGCGAGGCCTGAGTTCGATTCCACCCTTGGACACATCATGTAAGGAGTTTGTGAGTTCTCCCCGTGCTTGCGTGGGTTCCTCAGGGCCACTCGGCTTCCCCCCACAATCCATAAAGAACTACGAAGGGTGTACGGTGTACAAAAGGGATTAGATTGTAAGCTCTTCGGGTCAGGGTCTGAGTGATGGTACATGTAATTGCACAGCGCAGGGAAGATGTTGGACGCTTATTAAAAATCCACAATAATAATAATAGGATGATTCTCCAAACATGCGGATCAATCAATCCAGCTATTCTATTTGTTTTAATGCTGCGTTCCTTGTTTCTCTTTTCCCATTCCATAATCACATTTAAAATCAATATGACTATAAATTATCTTGTTAAGCGTAACCCTTTTGAAATAAAAAATAAAAAAGTGGTATAAAGGTGATACCTTATGGCTAACTAAGATCATTTAAATTCTTAATATAGTTAGCCAATAACCCCTTTCAAAAGGGTGACCCTTGTAAACATTTTAATGGCTAACAAAGTAACACCCACCTTTCCCCTGCGCTACATTATCGTGAATTGGAAAGTGGAATCTCCTCTTTAAAAAATAGGAATGGTGTTTGGACAGAATGAATGAATGCAGATTACATACGGCTATTTAACGATCACAGTGAGTCTGCAGACCATTCAGTGGGAAGCAAGGGAAGGTCAAAAAGAATTCAATAGACATTTTTCCAAATGTGGACTGTTCCACCGAGATCTTGGCATAGAAAAGGATATCGTTTGGTTATCTCCCATTTGGGATAAGGTACCGAGTTGTTACTGAAAGAAGATTTTACACATCTTTACACTCACACAAAATCATTCACATCAGGCCCTGTCCCGAAGAGCTTACAATCTAAGCACATTTATTTGACACATACAAACCTATCAGAGTATGTTATGGACGATATATTGGAGTATGGCAGTCACTAACGATTCTCCCTATACTTTATACCCTATACTTATATAGGGAGGTATGGCTGTCACTAACTTTCTCCCTATACTTAGATATACTTATATATGGAGTATGGCCGTCACAACGTTCTCCCTATACTTTAATATACGTGTAATATAGGGAGTATGGCGGTCACTAATGTTCTCCCTATACTTTATATATACTTTTTATAGGGAGTATGGAGGTCAGTAACGTTCTCCCTATACTTTATATATACTTTATATAGGGAGTATGACGGTCACTAAAGTTCTCCCTATACTTTATATATACTTTATATAAGGAGTATGGCAGTCATTAACGTTTTCGCCCTATACTTTTTATATACTTTATATTGGGAGTATGGCGGTCACTAACGTTCTCTCTATACTTTATATATACTTTATATAGGGAGTATTGCAGTACCCAGGGTGAGGGCCTAACTGCTGGTCCTCACCATGGGTTCTTTTAGATAAGCTGATAAGTCTGTAAAGTCGTTATCCCTTCTTCCTGGGAGAAAAAACAATTGGTTTTCAACTGCTCCGTCGTTACACATGAGGGGACATTCCTAGTTCCCACGGTCAATTATTGACAGCTGTGACAGGGGAGAGAGGGGAGGACTAGAGAATATAGATTGGAATATATATCCAGGTCAGTGACCCATTCGGTACAGCTAGAAGTAGAGCTAGAAACCTTGCAACTGATACCTGCAACGCGAGGCCTGAGTTCGATTCCACCCTTGGACACATCATGTAAGGAGTTTGTGAGTTCTCCCCGTGCTTGCGTGGGTTCCTCAGGGCCACTCGGCTTCCCCCCACAATCCATAAAGAACTACGAAGGGTGTACGGTGTACAAAAGGGATTAGATTGTAAGCTCTTCGGGTCAGGGTCTGAGTGATGGTACATGTAATTGCACAGCGCAGGGAAGATGTTGGACGCTTATTAAAAATCCACAATAATAATAATAGGATGATTCTCCAAACATGCGGATCAATCAATCCAGCTATTCTATTTGTTTTAATGCTGCGTTCCTTGTTTCTCTTTTCCCATTCCATAATCACATTTAAAATCAATATGACTATAAATTATCTTGTTAAGCGTAACCCTTTTGAAATAAAAAATAAAAAAGTGGTATAAAGGTGATACCTTATGGCTAACTAAGATCATTTAAATTCTTAATATAGTTAGCCAATAACCCCTTTCAAAAGGGTGACCCTTGTAAACATTTTAATGGCTAACAAAGTAACACCCACCTTTCCCCTGCGCTACATTATCGTGAATTGGAAAGTGGAATCTCCTCTTTAAAAAATAGGAATGGTGTTTGGACAGAATGAATGAATGCAGATTACATACGGCTATTTAACGATCACAGTGAGTCTGCAGACCATTCAGTGGGAAGCAAGGGAAGGTCAAAAAGAATTCAATAGACATTTTTCCAAATGTGGACTGTTCCACCGAGATCTTGGCATAGAAAAGGATATCGTTTGGTTATCTCCCATTTGGGATAAGGTACCGAGTTGTTACTGAAAGAAGATTTTACACATCTTTACACTCACACAAAATCATTCACATCAGGCCCTGTCCCGAAGAGCTTACAATCTAAGCACATTTATTTGACACATACAAACCTATCAGAGTATGTTATGGACGATATATTGGAGTATGGCAGTCACTAACGATTCTCCCTATACTTTATACCCTATACTTATATAGGGAGGTATGGCTGTCACTAACTTTCTCCCTATACTTAGATATACTTATATATGGAGTATGGCCGTCACAACGTTCTCCCTATACTTTAATATACGTGTAATATAGGTAGGTATGCCGGTCACTACGTTCTCCCTATATTTATATATACTTTATATAGGAGTATGGCGGTCACTATGTTTCCCTATACTTTATATTATACTTTATATAGGGAGTATGGCGGGTCACTAACGTTCTCCTTACTTTATTATACTTTTATAGGGAAGTATGGCGGTCATAAACGTTCTCTCAATACTTCTCTATTATATTTATATTGGGAGTATGGCGGTCACTAACGTTCTCTCTATACTTTATATATACTTTATATAGGGAGTATTGCGGTCACTAACGTTCTCCCTATACTAGTGACCGCCGTACTCCCTATATAATATACTTTATATAGGGAGTACGGCGGTCACTTAGGTTCTCTCTATACTTTATCTATACATTATATAGGGAGTATGGCGGTCACTAAGGTTCTCTCTATACTTTATATATACTATATATAAGGATAATGACGGTCACTTACGTTCTCTATACTTTATATTTACTTTATATAAGGAATATGGCGGTCACTTACGTTCTCCCTATACTTTATATAAACTTTATATAGGGAGTATGGCGGTCACTAACGTTCTCCCTGTACTTTATATATACTTAATATAGGGAGTATGGCGGTCATAACGTTCTCCCTATACTTTTTATATACTTTATATAGGGAGTACGGCGGTCACTAACTTTCTCTCTATACTTTATATAGGGAGTATGGCGGTCACTAACGTTTTGCCTATACTTTATATATACTTTATATAGGGAGTATTGCGGTCACTAACGTTCTCTCTATACTTTATCAATACTTTATATAGGGAGTATGGTGATCACTAACGTTCTCTCTATACTTTATATATACTTTATATAGGGAGTATGGCGGTCACTAACGTTCTCCCTATACTTTATATATACTTTATATAGGGAGTATGGCGGTCACTAATGTTCTCTCTATACTTTCTATATACTATATATAAGGATAATGACGGTCATTTACGTTCTCTCTATACTTTATATTTACTTTATATAAGGAGTATGGCGGTCACTTACATTCTCCCTATATATATACTTATAGAGGGAGTAATGCGGTCACTAACGTTCTCTCTATACTTTATAATATTTATATTAGGGAGTATGGGCAGGTACTAACGTTTCTACCTATACTTTTATATTTATACTTTAAATAGGGAGTATGGCGTCAATAACGTTTCTCCTCGTTACCTTTATATAGGGAAGCTATGGCGGTTCAATAACATTCTCCCTATACTTTATATATACTTTATATAGGGGTAACTGGCGTCACTACGTTTATCCCTATATTTATATATACTTTATAGGGAAATATGGCGGTCACAACGTTCCCTATACTTTATATATACTTTTATATAGGGAGATGGGCAGTCATAACGTTCTCCTTATACTTTATATATACTTTTATGGGAGCATGGCCGCACTAACGTTCCCATATATCTTATATATACTTTATATAGGGGAGTTTAGGCCACATACTAACGTTCTCCCTATACTTTATATATACCTTTATATAGGGAGGTATGGCAGTCACTAACGTTCTCCTATACACTTTTATATATACTTTATATAGGAGTATGGCGGTCACTAACGTTCATCTCTAACTATATATACTTTATATAGGGGAGGTATGGCAGCACTAACGTTATACCTATACTTTTATATATACTTATATAGGGGAGTATGGGTCACTAACGTTCTTTT
This sequence comes from Hymenochirus boettgeri, assembly GCA_019447015.1. Taxonomy (NCBI): domain Eukaryota; kingdom Metazoa; phylum Chordata; class Amphibia; order Anura; family Pipidae; genus Hymenochirus; species Hymenochirus boettgeri. The sequence continues at coordinate 252,327,158 of CM033472.1, read as the reverse complement.
TCCTCATAACTTTTAATAGGGATGTTATGGCAGGTCAGATAAATTCTCCCTATACGTATATTATACTTTATATGAGGACGTACGGCGGTCTCATAACGTTCTCCCTATACTTATATATACTTTATTATGGAATATGGCGGTCACTAACGTTTACCCATACTTTATATAATCTCTATATAGGGAGTATGGCCAGTCACTAACGGTTCTCCATATACTTATATATACTTGATATAGGGGCATGGCACGTCACACCGTTTCCCTATATATTAATATACTTTATATAGGGAGTATGGCCATCACATAAGTTCTCCTATACTTTATACTATACTATATAGGGAGAGTATGGGCAGGTCTACTAACGTTCTACCTATAACTTTAATATACTTATATATAGGAGTATGGCGGTCACTAACGTTCTCTCTAGTACTTTATAATACTTTTATATAGGGGAGTATGGCGGTCAATAATCGTTCTTCTCTACTTTATATATAACTTATATAGGGAGCATGGACGTCATACGTTCTCCCATATTTTATATATACTTTTATAGGGAGTATGGCCATCATAACGTTTCCCGATACTTTATGATATACTTTATCATAGGGAGTATGGGCAGTCACTAACGTTCTACCTCATACTTATATATCCTTTATATAGGGAGTATGGCGTCACTAACGTCTCTCTATACTTTATATATGACTTATTAGGGAGTATGTGCGGGTCACAACGTTTCCCTGTAACTTTTAGACTTTATGATAGGAGTACGGCGGTCACTAAAGGTTCTCCCTATCTTTATAATACTTTATATAGGGAGTATGGCGGGTACAACGTTCACCTAACTTTATACTACTTTATATCGGGAGTATGGGCAGTCACTAAGTTCTACCTATACTTATATAGACTTTATTATTAAGGGGGGGAGTACGGCGGTCACTAACGTTCTCCACTTATACTTATATTACTTTATATAGGGAGTTCTGGCGGTCACTAAACGTTATAACTACTTTTATATATAACTTTATATAGGGAAATGGCAGTTCACTAACGTTCTACCTATAACTTTATATATACTTATATAGGGAGTATGGCGGCATAACATTCTCTCTAACTTTATATTACTTTATATAGGGAGTAGTGTCGGTCACTAACGTTATCTCCATTACTTTATATTATACTTTAGATAGGGTAGTATGGCGGTCACTAAAGTTTTTCCCTATACTTTCTATATACTTGAATAGGGATGTATGGCAGTCACAATTTCCCTATACGTTATATATACTTATATAGGAGTACGGCGGTCACTAACGTTTCTCCCTATACTTTATATATACTTTATATGGGAGTATGGCGGTCACTAACGTTTCTCCATTATACTTTATATTACTTTATATAGGGAGTATGGCGATCACTAACGTTCTCCCTATACTTTATATTATAACTTTATATAGGGAGTATGGCGAGGTCAATAAACTATCTCCCGTATACTTTATATATACTTTCTATAGGGAGTTGGCAGTCACTAACCGTTCTCCCGTATACTTTATATATACTTATATAGGGAGTATGGCGGTCACTAACGTTCTCCTATACTGTTATAGATTACTTAATTTAGGGAGTATGGCGGTACTAACGTTTACTCCCTATAATGCTATATATATTTTATAGGGAGTTAGGCGGTCACTAACGCTCCCTATACTTTTGTTATATATTTATATTAAGGGAGTATGGCGGTCACTAACGTTCTCCCTTATCGGTTATAATACTATTATATAGGGAGGTATGGCGGGTCACTAAGTCTTTCCCTACTTTATTTATACTACATTTATATAGGGCTGGTACGGCGGTCACTAACATTCCCCTATTATTCTATATACTTTATCATAGGGAGGTTGGCGGTCTACTAAACGGTTCTCCCTATACTTTATATATAATTTATTAGGAGTAGGCAGTCACTAACGTTCTCCCTAGACTTTATATATACTTTATATAGGGAGGTATGGCGGTCACTAACGTTCTCGCCTATACTTTATATAACTTTATATAGGGAGTATGGCGGTCACTAAGTTTTCTCCTTATACTTTATATATTACTTATATAGGGAGTATGGCGGTCACTAACGTTCCCCTATACTTTATATACTCGTTATATTATAGGGAGTTATGGCGGTCACTAACGTTCTCCCTATACTTGTATATATACTTTATATGGGAGTATGGCGGTCACGAACATTCTCCCTATAATTATAGATATACTTTATATAGGGAATATGTGGGCGAGCACTAACGTGCTCCTATATTATATATACGTTTTATATAGGGGAGTTATGCAGTCACTAACGATCTCCCTATACTTGATATATACTTATATAGGGAGTATGGCGGTCACTAACGTTTCCCTGATACTTATTATATATTTATAAGGGAATATGGCGGTCACATAAGTTCTTTCTCTATACTTTATATATCTGTATTAGGGAGTATGGCGGTCACTAACGTTCTCCCTACTTTAATATAGACTTTATATAGGAGTATGGGCGGTCACTAACGTTCTCCCTATACTTTATATAACTTTATTAGGGGTATGGCGGTCACTAACGTTCTCTCTATACTTTATATGATAATTATATTAGGGGGGGGAAAGGTATGGCGGTCACTAACCGTTCTCCCTATACTTATATATAACTTATATAGGTAGTATGGCGGTCACTAACGTTCTCCCAACTATTTATATTACTTTATATAGGGAGTATGGCAGTCATAACGTTCTCCTATACTTTGAATATAACTTATATAGGGAGTATGCGGTCACTAAAGTTCTCCCTATACTTTATATATAAGCTTAGATAGGGAGTATGGCCGTCACTAACGTCTCTCTTACTAATATACGATAGTATGCATTAGTTATACTTTATACTATATAGGGAGTATGGCGGTCACTAACATTCCCCTATACTTTTCTATCATACTTATATAGGGAGTATGGCCGTCCACTAACGTTCTCTCTATACTTTATATATACTTTTATAGGGAGTATGGCGGTCACTAACGTCTCCTCCTATACTTTATCTATACTTTATATAGGGAGTATGGCGGTCACTAACGTTCTCCCTATACTTTATATATACTTTATATAGGGAGTATGGCGGTCACTAACGTTCTCCCTATACTTTATATATACTTTATATAGGGAGTATGGCGGTCACTAACGTTCTCCCTATACTTTATATATACTTTATATAGGGAATATGGCGTTCACTAACGTTTTCCCTATACTTTACACAGGTAAGTGCAATCAGGAGAGAATAAACCAGCATATCATGAGGTAATTAATGTTATGCCTGCAATATGCCCATACAAGTGAATGTCCACAAAATTGCAGCTAGAATTCACTTAACTTAAATGTTCCACAGGCTTGAGCTAGAAATGTTCAAAACTCTTAAGTTTCGTTCCATTTTCGGATTTACGGATGTCGGAAATAATCCAAAAATCTGAAAACAGAACATACTTTTGAGGGTTGCGATTATGTTTTCAAGGGTTGGCGAATGTACAAGGTTATTTCTGGTAACCCTCGAAAACGACCTTGAACGTTCGATAACCATCAAAAATATGTTTGGAAACTACTTGCGAGTTTCCGATCGTAATTTTAAGTTATCGAACATCATTTTCGAGGGTTACTGGAAGGCGTTCTAGCCTCTGTGTGCCGCCTACTCCTACCTATATCCTTCATTATGATCATGTTCCTGCATGCCGTAGCAGTCCTGTGGAGTGTTTGAGCACCACAAAGTTCTACAAAGGGGTGTGCTCCCGTGCAGTAAGGGTTTTTTATATTTCGTTTGAATTGACCCAGGAAATACCCTTACAGTCGCTATAAGTATATATAAAGTATAGGAGAAGGTAGTGACCGCCATACTCTATATAATAAATATAAAGTATATGATAACGTTAGTGCCGCCATACTCCCTATATAAATATATATAAAGTCATAGGGAGAACGTTAGTGACCGCCATACTCCCTATATAAAGTATATCTAAAGTATAGGGAGAACGTTGTGACCAACATACTCCCTATATAAAGTATATATAAATAAGGGAAACGTTAGTGACCGCCATACTCCCTAATAAAGTATATTATAAAGTATAGGGAGAACGTTATCGACCGCCATACCCCTATATAAAGTAATATAAAGTATAGGGAGAACGTTAGTGACCGCCATAACTCCATATATAAAGTATATATAAAAGCTAGTGAGAACTTAGTGACTTCCATACTCCCTCATAAAAGCATATAAAAGCATAGGGAGAACTTTATTGACTGCCATACTCCCTATTTAAGCATATATAAAGTTAGGAAACGTTAGTGACCGCCATACTCCCTAATATACATTATATATAAGTATATGGAGAACTTAATGACCCGCCATCTCCTATATAAAGTAATATATAACTTATAGGGAGAACGTTCGTGACCGCCATACTCCGCTATAAAATATATATAAAGTAAGGGATACGTTAGTGACCGCCATAACTCCCTATATAAATTTATATATAGCAGTATAGTGAGAAGCGTTAGTGACTTTCATACTCCCTATATAAAGCATATATAAGTACTAGGGAGAACTTAGTGATGCCATACTCCCTATATAAGTATATATAAAGTATAGGGAGAACGTTAGTGACCGCCATACTCCCTATAAAGGTATATATAAAGTGTAGGGAGAACGTTTGTGACCGCCATACTCCCTCATTAAAGTATATTAGAAAGTATAGAGAGAACGTTATTGGACTCGCCATACTCCCTATATACAGTATATATAAAGTATAGGGAGCACGTTCGTGACCGCATACTCCCTAATATAAAGTATATATAAAGTATAGAGAGAAGTTAGTGACCGCCAACTCCCCTATATAAGAGTATATATAAAGTATAGGAGAACTTAGTGACCGCCCATACCCCTATATAATATATATAAAGTATAGGGAGAACGTAGTGACCCCGCCATACTCCCTAATCAATTAATAAGTATAGGGAGACGTTAGTGACCGCCATAGCTCCTATTAAAGTATATATAAAGTATGAGAGACACGTTATTAACTAATGGCCATACTCCTATATAAAGTATATAACCGTATAGGGAGAATCGTTTAGTGACCGCCATAACTCCCTAATATAAAGTATATATAAAGTATAGGGAGAACGTTTATCGACTGTCCCCCATACTCCTATATAAAGTATATATAAGTTAGGGAATCGTTAGTGACCGCCATAACTCCCTATATAAAGTATAATACAGTATAGGAGAACTTAGTTGAACCGCCATAACTCCCTATATAAAGTATATAGAAGTATAGGGAAGAACGTTAGTGACCGCCATAACTCCCTGAATATAAATATATATAAGTATAGGGATAACGTTATTTACCTCCATAGATAACCCCTAACAAATATAAAGTCTATACTAAAGTAATAGAGAACGTTAGTGACTGCCATACTCCCTCATATAAAGTTAATATAAAGTATAGGGATAACGTTAGTGACCCCATACTCGCCTAATATAAAGTATATATAAAGTATAGAGAGAACGTTAGTGACTGCCCGTACTCCCTATATAAAGGTATATATAAGTATAGGGAATCGTTAGTGACCGTCCATACTCCCTAAAAAAGTATTATAAAGTATAGGGAGACTTTAGTGACGCCATACTCCCTATATAAAGTATATATAAAGCATAGGGATAACGTTATTGACCCGCCATACCATTTATATAACGTATATATACGTATAGGGAGAACGGTATGACTGCCTACTCCCTATATAAAGTATATTATAAAAGTCTAGGGAGAACGATAGTGACTGCATACTCCCTATATAAAAGTATGTATACATGATAGGGAGAACGTTAGTGACCCGCCATACTCGCCCGATATAAAGTAATATTCAGTATAGGGGAACGTTAGTGACCCGCCATACTCCCTATAATATGAAAAGTATATCTAAGGTATAGAGAGAACGTTAGTGACCGCCATAACTCCTATATAAAGTATATCTAAGTATAGAGAGAACGTTAGTGACCGCCATACCCCTATATCAAGTATATATAAGTATAGGGAGACACTGTAGTGACCAGCCATACTCCACCCTATATAAAGTATATCTAAGTATATAGAGAGAACGTCGTGGACCGCCATCTCCCCTATATAGTATAGATTAAAGTAAGGGAGAACGTTAGTGACCCCCCCATACTCCCTATTAAAGTAGATATAAATAATAGGGAGAATGTTAGTGACCGCCATACCCCTAGATAAAGTATATATAAAGTAAGGAGAACGTAGTGACCCTGCCATACTCCCTATATAAGTATACTATAATGATAGAAAGAACTTTAGTACCCGCCATCCTCCCCTATATAAATTTTTATCTCAAGTATAGAGGAGGAAACTGTAGTGACCGCCATACCCCTATATAAATTATATATAAAGTGAATAGGTAGAACGTTGTGACCGCCATACCTCCCCTATATAAAGTATAATCTAAAGTATAGAGGCACGTTAGTGACCTCCATACTCCCTATATAAAGTATATATAAAGTATAGGGAGTAACGTTATTGACCGCCATACTCCCTAATAGAAAGTATATATAAAGTATAGGGAATGTTTAATGACCGCATACCCCTACACTACGTATATCTAAGTATAGGGAGAACGTTAGTGACCCGCCATACTCCCTATATAAATATATATCACGTATAGGGAGAACGTAGTGACCGCCATACTCCCTATCTAAAGTATATATAAAGATAGGAGAACTAGTACTGCCATACTCCGATATAAAGAATACATTAACGTATAGGAGACGTTAGGACTCTGCCATACTCCCTATAATAAATTCCTTAGTATATATAAAGTATTGGAGAACGTTCGTGATGGCCATACTCCTATATAAAGTAATATATAAAGCATAGGGAGAATGTTAGTACCGCCAACCCCTATAATAAAGTTATATAAAGTATAGGGATAACGTTGGACCGCATACTCCCTATAAAGTATATTAACGTATAGAGAGAACGTTCGTGACCGCCATACTCCCTAAAAAGTATATATAAAGATAAGGGGAGAATGTTAGTGACCCGCCATAACCCCTATATAAAGTATATATAACGTATAGGGAGATAACGTTAGTGACCGCCATACTCCCTATATAAGTTATATAAAGTATAGGGGAGAACGTTAGTGACCGCCATACTCCCTATCTAACGTATATATAAAGTATAGAGAGTAACTTAGTGCCCGCCATACTCCCTATATAAGTATATTAATATAGGGGAGAATGTTTAGTGACCCCATACCCCTCTATAAGTATATATAAAGTATAGGGAGAACGTTAGTGACCGCCATACTCCCTAGATGGCAGCATAAAAGGGATAAGGGGTGGTTTGTAAAAAAAAGTGTATGTGTGTTTTCTGGAACATGATTTACATGAACACATTGATTTACATATAAACATATTTTTTGCATCTTTCTCCATAGTTTTCAAGCTAGAGACATGGGAATTTAGTTTCACACTAGAGATAGGAACCCGGTCCATTTTGGACCCGAAATCTGAACATTCCATCAGAACCGAGCAACCATTCGCGATTTCAGAACTTCCGATTGTATTTTCGAGTGTTAATGAATGTACAGGGTTATTTCCGGTAATTCAAAGAAATATCCAAAACCCTTACTGCACGGGAGCACACCCCTTTGTAGAACTTTGTGATGCTCAAACACTCCACAGGACTGCTACGCTTCATTAACATGATCATAATGAAGGATATATATGATCATAATGAATTCGCTAACCCTCGAAAATACAATCGGAAGTTCTGAAATCTGAATGGTCGCTGGTTTCTATTGAATTTTCAGATTTCGTGTCAATCGTACCCGGTTCCTATCTCTTAAGTTTTGAACTATTCCAGGTCTCTAGCTTGAAACTTGGGAGAAAGATCAGAAAATATGTTTATATGTAAATTAATGTGTTTATGTAAATCATGTTCCAGAAAACACACATACACTTTTTTTTACAAACCACCCCTTATCCCTTTTATGCTGCCATCTGGTGCTGAATCAAGTAATCACCTAAGTCAATTGGGAATGAGATCTGACGCTAGAGTTCTGCATTCGGTTCGGGTACCTGGGGTTTACCTTATTTACAGGTTGGGTTTTGGGTAAACCACAGTGAGTTTTAATGGGTTGCGTGTCAGTTTCGGCTAGAACTGTGGGTGTGGGTTGGGACTAGAGATGGACACAAAACCGAACTCGAACCTGAGTTTGAGCCTAACTTTTGTGGGATTTTGGACGAACTCACACGAATGCAAACATTTCGTTTTTTTTTTTTTTCTTTTTTCCTTTCCGGTACTTGCTGCTGTATTCTGATAATTATCGAATTTATACAGGCCGTTCGCAAACCTTAGAATGTATCTGTTTTGCTAACCTCCCCTCGAATATATTGTTCGTTTTCTTTTTCTTCTGTTAACCCTCGAATGTTACAATCTCTTACTACCCTAATGTATTGTTCGCTATCCTCCCTCGAATGTATCCTTCGCTTTTCTGTAAGCCTAAAAATTATTGTTCATTTGCGGTAATCTTGAAAGTTGGATCGTTTTCACTAACCCTTAAACCCTTTCACTGCCAGGAGGGATATTTTCATTTTTTTTTTTTGCGTAACTTCCAGAAGAAGTTTCAGGATTTTTTCCCTCATCGCTTTAGAACTATTTTACAGTAGGAAACCTTGCAGTAAATCAGGAATCTTATCATTTGTTTTTTTTCAGCACAAAAGTCTAAACTTAAATGGTAACAAATTTTTGGTAACTTTTCTGGAAATTTTACTGTGAATTATGGGAAAATATGAAAAAAAATGAAAAATTTGCAAATTTTCATGTTTTTCCCATTTTACTTATAGTTATCTTAAGTTACATACAAAAATCTTACTGTTTCTAACAAGCTAGCTCAGATACTTCCCGAGTACAACGACCCAGATTATATGTAGGTCCAACGTTTCCTGTACAGGAGACCCCCCCCAAACAAAACTGCACCTCCTATAATATTACAAAACAACACCAAATTAAAGTTAACCACTACTGACAGTTAACATAGAAATCTAACCAAATTAATCTATAATATCCCCCCAAGTGAGTATTTTTAAAACTACACACTCTGCAGGATTTTAACGAGTGAGGTTTAGTTCGATCAAATGCATATACCCTGACTCATCTCTTCGTCAAATTGTAAGTTACTTTCTCACATTTTTCCTTTTTTCCTCAACTGTAAATCAAGACAAAATCAAATGCGAATTCAGCTAAAAAACGGTGAGGAAATTTTCAACAAACAAACAACAAAACAGCAATCGCAAAGTTTGAAAGCCGAACCGCTCCCGATAAACGGTTATGGCCACATTCAATGGTGTACCAGAGTACATGGCTGCCAACTAACCCAGAGCGTGACCATTGCCAAAATGTCTTAGCAGCAACAAAAAATTACCATTTTTTGTTATTTTGAAACAGTCTGCAGTTTTTTCCACAAAACAGAACCCCCCCCCAACTCAAAATACCCCCACAAACTATAATAAAAAAATTTCCCCTGAAACTCACACCTTCACATGTAACGCGTTAGTCGTCATTCATACCATCAATGGTGTGGCCGCAGTTCTTCTTCGTAGAAGTTTGCCACTTTTATTATTAACCAGATTTTAAAAAAAATGAACATCAAACAACGTTCAAAAGGTCGCAATCATGCCAAACCCATGAAGTAAAAAAAGGTACCAAATAAGCAACTCCCAAATGTTCCTGAATCAACGGTATGCATATGTGTGGGTTTACAACACGCGACGTGAAGCGAAAAGCCACAAAGTGAGACATGCAACGATTTGCTCAAGAAACAAGCGAAAATATTTAAAGCCGAACTTCCGAATTTGGACAGTCTGCATTTTTTCCACAAAAACACCCCGTAACTTAGATAACCCCCACAAACTATAATTCCGAATCTACCCACACCTTTCAGCTTGTAACGCTGTAGTTTGTGTGTCCATTCATACCAGAAATGGTGTGGGCGCAGTTTCTTCGTAGAAGTTACGCACTTTTCTGAAAAAATGCACAAAAAACAACTTCAAAAGGTATAAATCATGCCAAAACCTGATGGAATCTAAAAAAGTTACAAATATCAATCATCTCCCAAAGTCCTGAATCAACGGTATGCCATATTGTGGTTACACACGCGGACGTGGAAGCGAAAAGCCACAAAGTGAGACCAATGCACGTGGCTCAGAAACAGCGAAAATATTTAGCCAACTCCGAATTTTGACAGTCCTGCTTTTTTTCCACAAAACACCCCCGTAACTTAGAAATAACCCCCACACACTATATATTCCCCTGAATCTCACACATTCCTCTATGTAAAGCTGTAGTTTTGTTCATTCATACCATCATGGTGTGGTGGCGCATGTTTTCTTTGTAGAAGTTTCGCACTTTTCTGAAAAAATGAACAAAAAACACTTCAAAATGTAGAATCATGCCAAAACCTATGGAATCTAAAAAAAAGGTTACTAAATATCACATCTCCAAATGTCCCGGAATCAAACGGTAATGCCATATTTGGTGGGTTACCCATGCCGGCCGTGTAAGCGAAAGCCACAAGTGAACAATCACGATGGCTCGAAACAGCGAAATATTTAGCCAACTCGTATTTGACAGTCCTGCAGGTTTTTCCCACAAAACAACGCTCAAAACCCCTGATAACTTCGAAATAACCATACCCCCCCACAAAACTATATATCCGAAATCCTAACACCTTCAGCTATGGAGCACTGTAGTTCGTTCACTTCATACCATCAATGGGGGTGGGCGCAGTTCTCTCTTCGTAGAATTTCGCATTTCTACACAATTTTCTTTCGGAAAAAGGAGAAAAATACATTTCAAAGTTACAAAATCACACCAAAACCCCCCATGTAATGTAAAAAAACTTACCACATATAATCTCCTACATGTCCTAATCAAACGTGTGCCATATGTTTGGTTACACACACTGAACGGAAGCGACTAGTCAAAATGTAAAACAATGCGCAGTGAGCCCAAAACAGCATTTTTTCCAGATTTTCAAACTGAAAACACCCTCTAACTTGGGAAATACCCCGCAAACTATATATTCTCAGAACTAACATAACCTTCATCTCTACTACGCTGTACGTTTGTTCTTCATACATCAATTGGGTGGGCGCGTTTCTTCTGTCGTAGAAATTCGCATTTGTCTGAACAAAATGAACAAAAACACTTTCAAAATGTATAAATCCGCCAAACCAAACCCCAAGTGAATTTAAGAAAAACTTTACCAAATAATCAATCTCCCAATGTTCTGAATCAACGGGATGCCCTATGTTGGTTACAACACGCAACGTTGAATCAACAGCCACAAGTGAGCCAATGCACGTGGCCCATGACCGCAACTGTTTCAAATTTTGTCGACTAAACACCCTGATTTAGAAATACCCCCCAAAACTATATATTCTTGGACTCTCACACCTTCAGCGACACAATGGTGTGATTCTTTTATGCATACCACCAATGGTGGGGTGCAGTTTTGTGTACAATTTCGCTTTCCTTACCAGATTTTCGGAAAATTTATAAAAATACAATCAAAAGTTAAAAATCTGGCAATTTCCTGTCATGTAAAAAAACTTTTCATGATCAATCTTCCAAATGCCCTGAACTCAAACGTATGCCATATGCGGGATTCACACACAGGACGTGCCACCAAGCGCTAAATGGGAACGCATTCCACCAGTGTACTTACAAGAAAAATATCAAAGTGCTCTTGTATTTTCAAACCGCCAAGCCCCATATAGGGATTAAGGCGGTCACTAACGTTCTCTCTATACTTTATATATACTTTACATAGGGAGTATGGCGGTCACTAACGTTCTCTCTATACTATATATATACTTTATATAGGGAGTCTGGCGGTCACTAACATGGCGGTCACTAACGTTCTCTCTATACTTTATATAGACTTTATATAAGGAGTATGGCGGTCACTAATCTTCTCTCTTTACTTAATATATACTTTATATAGTGAGTATGGCAGTCACGAATGTTCTCTTATTAACTTATATGGGATTATGGCGGTAACTAACGTTCTCTCTATACTTTATATAGGGAGTATGGCGGTCACTAACGTTCTCTCTATACTTAATATACTTATATAGGGAGTATGGCGTCACTAACATTCTCCTATACTTTATATACTTTATATATGGAGTATGGCGGTCACTAACATTCTCTCTATACTTTATATATACTTTATATAGGGAGTATGGCGGTCACTATGTTCTTCTATACTTTATTATATTCTTTATATAGGGAGTATAGCAGTCACTAACGTTCTCCTATACTTATATATACTTTATATAGGGAGTATGGCGGTCACTACATTCTCCCTATATTTTATTATACTTTATATAGGAGTATGGCGGTCACTAACGTTCCCTTATACTTTAATATACATATATAGGAGTATGGCGTCACGAATATTCTCCCTATACTTTATATACTTTATATAGGGAGATGCAGTCACTAACGTTCTTCCTCACTTTATATTAACTTTATATGGGAGTATGGCGGTCACTAAGTTCTCTCTATCTTTTAATACTTTATATAGGGAGTAAGGCAGTCACTAAGTTCTCCCTATACTTTATATATACTTTATATGGGAGAATGGCGTCTCTAACATTCTCTCTATACTTTATCTATACTTTATATAGGGTATGGCGGGTCACTAATATATATATTTATATAGGTAGTATGCGGTCACTAACGTTCTCTCTATACTTTATATATACTTAAAAGAGTATCGGGGTCACTACATTCTCCCATACTTTATATATGCTTATATAGGGAGTATGGCGGTCACTAACATTGTCTCTATACTTTATATAGACTTTATATAAGGAGTTGGCGGTCACTACTTCTCCCTATACTTTATTATGCTTATATAGGGAGTATGGCGGTCACTAACGTTCTCCCTATACTTTATAATAATTTATATAGGGAGTATGGCGGTCACTAACGTTCTCCCTATACTTATATATACTTTATATAGGGAGTATGCGGCACTAACGTTTCTCTATACTTTATATACTTTATATAGGGAGTAGGCGGTCACTAACGTTCTCTCTATACTTTATATACTTTATATAGGAGTATTGCGGCATTAACGTTCTCTATACTATATATACTTATATAGGGAGTATGGCGGTCACTAACGTTTCCTTATACTTTATATATACTTTATATAGGAGTATGGCGGTCACTAATTCTCTCTATACTTATATATACTTTATATAGGGAGTATGGCGGTCATATGTTCTCTCTATACTTATATATACTTTATATAGGGAGTATGGCAGTCACTAACGTTCCCCTATACTTTATATATACTTATATAGGAGTATGGCGGTCACTAACGTTCTCTCTATACTTTATATATACTTTAAGAGTATGGCGTCACTAACGTTCTCCCTATACTTTATATACTTTATATGGGATATGGTGGTCACTAACGTTCTCCCTATACTATATATACTTTATATAGGGAGTATGGCGGTCACTAACGTTCTCCCTATACTTTATATATACTTTATATAGGGAGTATGGCGGTCACTAACGTTCTCCTATACTTTATATTACTTTATATAGGGAGTATGGCGGTCACTAACGTTCTCTCATACTTATATATACTTATATAAGGAGTATGGGCGTCACTAACGTTCTCCTATACTTTATATATACTTATATAGGGAGTATGGTGTCACAAATTCTCCTATACTTTATATATACTTTAATAGGAGTATTCAGTCACTAACGTTTTCTCTAATTTATATATTACTTTATAAGGAGTATGGCGTCACTAACTTCTCCCTACTTTATATATTCTATATGGGAGTATGGCGGTCACTAACGTTCTCCCTATACTTTATATAACTTTATATAGGAGTATGGCGGTCATAACGTCTCCCTATACTTATATATACTTTATATAGGAGTATGGCGTCACTAACGTTCCCTATACTTTATATATTTATATAAGGGAGTATGGCGGTCACTAACGTTCTTCTCTCACTTATATATAATTTATATAGGAGTATGGCGGTCATAACGTTTTCCCTATACTATATATACTTTATATAGGGAGTATGGCGGTCACTAACGTTTCCTATACTTATATATACTTTATATAGGGAGTATGGCGGTCACTAACGTTTCCCTATACTTTATATATACTTTATATAGGGAGTATGGCGGTCACTAACGTTCCCTATACTTTATATATACTTATTATAGGGAGTATGGCGGTCACTAACGTTCTCCCTATACTTTATATATACTTTATATAGGGAGTATGGCGGTCACTAACTTCTCCCTATACTTATAATACTTTATATAGGGAGTATGGCGGTCACTAACGTTCCCTATACTTATATATTACTTTATATAGGGAGTATGGCGTCACTAACGTTTCCCTATACTTTATATATACTTTATATAGGGAGTATGGCGGTCACTAACGTTTCCCTTACTTTATATTATACTTATATAGGGAGTATGGCGGTCACTAACGTTCTCCCTATACTTTATATATACTTTATATAGGGAGTATGGCGGTCACTAACGTTCTTCCCTATACTTTATATATACTTTATATAGGAGTATGGGGTCACTAACGTTTCCCTATACTTTATATATACTTTATATAGGAGTATGGCGGTCACTAAATCTCCCTATACTTTAATATACTTATATAGGGAGTATGGCGGTCACTAAGTTCTCTCTATACTTTATATATACTTTATATAAGGAGTATGGCGATCACTACATTCTTCTATATTATATTAGGGAGTATGGTGGTCACTAACGTTTCTTATACTTTTATATACTTATATAGGGAGTATGGCGGTCACTAACGTTCTCTCTACTTTATATAATTTATATAGGGAGTATGGCGGTCACTAACGTTCTCCTATACTTTATATATCTTTATATAGGGAGTATGGGGTCACTAACTTCTCCCTATACTTTATATACTTATTATAGGGAGTATGCGGCGTCACTAACGTTCTCCTATACTTATATAACTTTATATAGGGAGTATGGCGGGTCACTAACGTTCTCCCTATACTTTATATATACTTATATAGGGGTATGGCGTCACTAAGTTCTCCCTTATACTTATATATACTTTATTGGGGTATGGCGGTCACTACGTTCTCTCTGCACTTTATATATACTCGTATATAGGGAGAACGATTGTAAAAGTGTGTCCAGCCATCTGTCAAAGATGATAGATAGAATCTGAGACAGATTGGTACTGTGTATACCCAACTTTAGTTTCCATGAGGCGTACAGGAGTTCACAGACAAATAATTCCATAGGACAATGTAGGATATCTCAATATATTTTAAAGGACATTCTTTCTATAACATGTCTTATCAGGGTGCATTGCCCCTTTAAAAGGGATTTGATAAAAAGGAAAGTATGTTTTCAATTAATTTCAAAGTCGGGATTTAATATAAAATGTGATTTACCACTTTATTTCAGATAGTGATAAAATGGAAAGTGAGCCATGGTAGGTGGGTCACATTCAAACCATTATCCCTCCACTATGATGTTTGTTAAACACTGACAATGTTCTGTGTTGATGTTAGAGATGGGGCCCAGATACCCAGTTGTGATTGGCCTCAGCAGTTAAGACCAGAATCTACACATTATTAATCAATATAATAAAAACTCAAAAATTAAAATCACTTGCCCCAGTACAGGTCTCGTGAAGGGTTTAGGGTACCAGGACGCCATTCCTAGGACTGGGAAAATACCTCTTGCATGTGGCGTATAGAATAATGTTGTGGGTCTTGCAATAAACAGACAAAACATAAAATGTAATTTGTTTGAAATTTTTATTTAGTACATTAAAGACAAACGTCCATTTAGTTTCCCCCCCCCAGTTATCCAGAGGAAGGCGCAAAACCCCAATCTGGCGATGTTTCCCTTTAATATCTGTTGTGTGCGCAGATTTATATTGTTTGTACACATATACATTTGTGTGCAACGCGCACAAACAGACAGCTTAGAGGGAACATGGTCTGAAAGGGAAAATTCCTTCCTGACTTCCAAATGGCAATCGAATAAAATCCCTGGTCAACTTCACTTCAACTCCTCCCAACAGGTCCAGAAACACAGTCTAACTGCAACCATCTCCACCCACCCCCTCCGCCAATTCTTCCATGTTCAGAACGGTGTCCACTAGATGTCAATGGGTGTCATTTCGGATTTCGACGGCCCATTGTCTGGATCGTGATAGTGTTCCTCTGGATTCTGATGGGCCGGCGTTGGGATCCTGATGGGCTGGCGTTGGGATCCTGATGGGCCGGCGTCGGGATCCGGATGGGCCTGCCGTCGGGTCCCTGATGGGCTGCGACTCGATCTTGATGAGTCTGTGTGGATCCTGATAGGCCTGTGTCGGGATCCTGAAGGGCAGCTTAGATCCTGATGGCCTGTGTCTGGATCCTGATGGGCCTCTGTGTTGATCCTGATGGGCCTCTGGTTGGGACCCTGATGGGCCTGCGTCTGGATCCTGATGGGCCTGCGTCTGGATCTCGATGGGCCTTTGCACTGGATCATGATGGGCCTTTGTCTGGATCCTGATGGGCCCGCCATCTGTTTCTCGATGGACGTCCATCTGGATCCTGATGGGCCTGTGTCTGGACCCGGATGAGCCTGTGGTCTTTATGCTGATGGGCCTGGCATCTTATCCTGATGGGCCGCGGGTGGGACCTGATGGGCCACGTCTGGATCCTGATGGGCCGGCATCGGGATCCGATGGCCGGCGTCGTGATCCTGATGGGCCGGTCGTCGGTATCCTGATGGACCGCGTCTGGATCCTGATGGCTGGCGTCGGGATCTGATGGGCCGGCGTCGGGATCCTGATGGACCTGCGTCTGGATCCTGATGGGCTGGCGTCGGGATCCTGATGGGCGTCTGTCTGGATCCGGATGGAGTTCTGTACAGCACAGGGGGTAGTTCCAGGTTTTATTTCCATTTAAGAGACAGAATATCACATTCTTTCTGTTACCCTATTTTATTAGCATCTATTATATTCTGAAATATTTCTAATAATATCAAACCTTCCGTTTGATGTTGGTTCTTCATGAGCTCGACCATCTCGGTCTTACATAGCGTTCCCTTTCCTGTTCCTGTACGATCTGTGCTGAATTAAGTCTTCACCCGGGGTCTTTCGTCTGGATTTTTCGTTAGGCACAGATTATGAAACTGTGGAATTCTTCAGACCTGGAGATAAAATATTCCCTATTAAACTCTAATGTTAAATTCCATTTATTAATTTTTATTGCAGACTCTAAATATCAACTAGACCAGTTTACATACGGGTTTAAGGGTTTTACACTATCAGAATAACTCACCAGCTGAGGGAGACTTCAGTATTGGCCTTTCCCTGAGAAAAATCATCTGTATTAATGTATCCTGGGAACAACCGTAAATGTGCTAAAAATGAAAAACAAAAAACACATGAGAAACAGCAAAGCCGGAAATAAATAATCGATAAATAATCGAGACACTTGTGAACCAAAGGATAGATTTGCCCTCCTTAAAAGGAAGTAGAACCCACATCCCCACAGGATATGTGACGAGAGCCTGTTTCAAACTGGTGACAATAGTGAGTTTTACTTACGTGGTAATCTCTTCAGCCATTTCAATCTGCCAATTCCAAAGGACCAGATGTCACACTGGAAAAAGAAATATAAAGAAAATATAGAATCTGATCTAGGAAGAGTCCAAGTCTCCCACACATGGACCAATAAAAACAAAATCCTTATTCTGATTAAATGTGGCTAATGTCAGATTGCCCTAAATGATTAATTCCCCTGAAAATACAAGGCTGTGTCCCAGTTTTCCCCAGTGATAGCTCTATTTCGGAGATTTATCCTATTGCCAGACTGCCGAACTTATCCCAGGGTAATTGTGGCTTAGACAGTATGGGGGGTTGGAAGCCATGACATTCCATAAGGTGGCTAGTTTTAATACAAGGGTTAGGCCCCACCAGCGCGTTTCGGATCGAGAAATTGCAATCCTGTGGTAGCTATTGCACGGCCCCACTACATGCCCATCCCATTACAATCGGAGCACATGCGATCACCATTTTTTGTCCGTATCGCATGTACTCCGATAGTGTTACATTACCATGTACACGGAAGCGTGACATTGCAATCCCGCATGCTTCCGTGTACTGCTAGTGGGCCACAGCCTGAATGTTATATATTGAAATGATTATTTTCTATCAATATATCTTTAACCTACCAATATAAAAACAGAGAGAGAAAATAACTATGATGGCACAATATGATTAAATATAGACATACCTTTACATTAGATGTCATTCTTAAATCATAAAGGCAGCCGACCACTTCTGGTGCTGTATAAAGTATAGTGCCCTTGACTTCTCTGGTTCGGTCTCCGTGTCCATAAATTGTTTGCCAAACCGAAATCAGCTGAAATGACAATTAGAATGATGAATTATTGTATTTCATTAAGGGAACATTAGTAATTAGTAAAACATCCACTGCCAATCCAACTATTGTAACAAATTAATCACATGTTCTAAATGAAATAACTTTTATTCTAAAAAAATTTCTTTTTTTATTATATGATTTTTTGATGCATATGACGGACACACTAGGATTTATGTATATTCATCCTTTAATCGTTTTTAACTAGTGTTTAGAGTTATGTAAATATCCTCGCTATGTAATAAAGTTTGATCATACTTATTCAATGGCAGTGACTGTTTATAGAGACTTTGTTTGCTCTATATCATAGTATGCTTAAATATTTGGCAGTGATACGGTAAAAATAGATGAATCCCAAATAAGAAAAGCTGACAATTAACTGCAAACAATAAAGATCTGGGCATAGCCTAGTATACTATGGATGTAATGTATTATTTCCACTTTATCCCACTACTCTGAATGTCAGTAAGAACCAGATTTAAAAAATAGTAGCAGTGACTAGTGACTAAAGCTACATGGCCAATGTTCTTCTTCCGAGTGGATTTCCAATCCGAGTGCAAATGATCAGAAATCCAAGTGAAATCTCTCCTTAGATTTAGAGATGGAGACTGAAGAAGGGTTGTGGAAAATTTTCCACCTGGCCTGATCTTATTTTTCCAATAACCCGCTCGACAATTTTGAGTGGCCGATCGGAAAAACCGAAAATAGTTTTTTACATTTCGAGCAATCCGATAAATTGATCTATTCTTTCTTTCTTTAATATTACAGGGTAAATATAAACCGTAGGCTGCTATTAGCTCATTTCCCTTACCTATTTTAACTCTGCCGTCTGAGGTAAAGAAGGATGTTTCGCTCCTTTTAGGTCTCGGTGGAGATGTGTTGCTGGTGGCAGGTACACAACCCTGAGGAAATCGATAAACATTTTATTTTCTATATCTATAGTAATTTTCATTGAATACCATTGATAAGCAGCTTAATTATTTTCAAATTATATTTTAATTTTTTTTCTTGAATTAAGGTTTATAATTGAGATATTTTTAAATATTTACCTATACTTAAAAAAAGCAAAATAAAAAAATCAGTTTCTGAGCCTTACCTGCAGTATTTGATGTGCGATGTATTGGATCCATTATTCAAGAAATATCTATCAGTGACTGAAAAGTAAGGCGATGAGGTCATCCAGAGAGCCTCCTCCAAATATCCAGGATTATCTGCAATATAAATAAATATTAGTTTGGTGATAGATTTCTGTATGTATAAGAAATGAATGTTAATTGACCGATCGTGCTTTACCCAACAGGACCGGTTGCCCGTCGTCGTCCGATACGACAAATGGGCGACGGAAATCAGTCTCGGACAGCCGCCCCCACACCATAAGTTATTTTCAGCCGACCAACCGCTACCCGTCCTAGAGATTGGTCGGCCACAATATCTTATGGTGTGTACCCAGACTTATTGTCTGCCCCTGGATAGTTATTGTGACCAAACATTTCTATTGGTCACTATCCTGTGCAAGTATGGCCGCCCCTCAATGATCCCAATGATACAGGAAATTGTAACGTTACAGACATTGAATGTGTCCTGTATCAAGTATCTACTATGAAATTTAGTCAGCTATAAATCTTATATATGTATGTTAAGGTGAGATTACTCAACAACTTAAATGTATTATATTAACCAAGTACATTAACAAGCATTTCTTACCCATAAATGTTGTGCCCCGGATGTCTTGAATAAACGCTTTCTCCAAATGGCACAATATTATCGTGTGTGCACTTGCGAAGTAAAGCAACTTCTTCTAATTCACTTTGTCGCTTTTCCTGTTTAAAAAAACAAAACAATATTTGATTACGTTCTTAAATTATTGGCCTTAGAGGTAAATGTTCTTGTGATAATATGTAACAGACAGGTAACTTACCGGTCTCATTTCAACAACTTCACCGCAATGTCGAAATGCTGCTTTTTCAATCTGGTCCGCAATAGAAAAGATTTCTCATAATTATTATATAGAACAGTTACATTATGATTAAAAACATTGCTGTTTTTAGATATAAAGTCCTTTTAGGAACAGCACATCAGGTAAATCTGCTAAAGGATCCATAATATAAGACAATAAAATATCCAAAGGTCAGTGAAGGCCAGCTCATATTATAAGGATATTATCTTCCACAAATCAACATTACCTGTCCCATGATGTTTAATTCAAATATTCCCTGTAATTATTTTATACATAACCTTATAGGCTCGGTTGGAATTATTCACAAAAATGCTAAAAATAGAGACTTTATATTAGATACAGCATTGAACTTGTTACCATATAAACTTACTTTGTAGACATTTCCAAATGCCCCTTTTCCAATTGGTTTCAGACTTTCAAATAATTTTGGGGATCCTAAAAAAACAAAAACAAACAAACATACAATGTTATTATAGTAAAATACTTGATTAGCTTAGCTCTGTGTCTTGTATGTATTTATGACACAAAGTATAAGTCTGATGATGTCATGCACAAGGGGTCAGAGTTCAAACTACAATTTCTTAGCACATGATATCACTTGTTTGCAGTTAAAAAAACAGACTAATCATAACCATTCAGATGTAAATCTTAAAGGGAAAACTATGATAAATTTTGTCTTTTACTTACGCAAACCGCCAATTGAAATTCTTTATTTTCCTTAAAAAAAAAAAAAAAAAATAAAGGTTAAATATTTAAACCCACTATCCCTACAATAGAAGAGACCCAGCATTGAACCATTAAAACACTATCTCTGCCTCTTCTTTCAATGATTACCATTGATATCTTTTTATTATGAAGCACATTGTCCTTATACCGGTAATGTATAGGTATGCGTGTGGTTTAAAGTAAAGGGTCAGTTCTAGATAAGGCAATTTGTCTTGCTAGTATGATTAATAATGCAATGATCTAAATGAATTAAAACAATTAAAAAATAAAACTGCTAATTCATATAATTCTTTTCTGTGGTTGGGGAAAGGATCAGGGTAATTTCATTTCTAGGTGAGATAATAATACTTGCAAATTGTAAACTAAACGTTGCCACTTTAACGAGTCAATCACCTTTTCTAACAAAGGTCAGCCGCTAAATCTCAGCTCAGGTGAGACACAGCTTTATAAAATTGGTACAGTAGTGGAATCTAATGCAGTACTACCAACTTAAGTATATCCTAAGACTCTTAATGGATAACTGTATTGTCCAAGCTCCACCCACCCTAATTCTGGCATTTATCCAATGGGAAAAAGTGCTTCTTGTACAGCATATCTTTCCATTGGTTAGGCCCTGGGCCAGAAGGGGGTGGAGGAACAACACTATAGTTGTCCTTTAAACACTGCACTGGAAGTATCTATGTATCTTTCAAAACAGCTTTTATCGGCATCACAGATCCTCCTTGTGTACTTACTTTCTCTTCTGAAATATCAGGCACTTGAATTCCCTGAAGTAGAAAAAAAATCAGTATTTCAGAAAAATCCAAAAGAAAAAAATAAAGGGAAATAAATCAAATAAGGACATAGGTACTAATGTTAAATCGATTGTAATGCTGCAGTTTTACCTCCTGCTACAAATGATCTTATCTTTTGGGCATTGTTTCTACAAAATTGTATAAAAGAATCCTCCATCCAGGAAGTGCAATGAATCCGGATTTTTTTTTATCAATTTAAAGGAGAACTAGGTTTAGCAACTAGGTTAGTTTTTAGTGTTCTAATCAATGTTTCTGAAATCCATAAAAAAAATCTATTACTTACCGGTATATATTATTATTTTGTTATTATTGTTTTACTTACACAGTGAATTTTCATGTCCGATGTCTGGATTTCCTTAAAAAAAAACAAGAATTGGGATACGTTTTTAATAAAAAGGTTAATTTATAGTCAGTAGACCAAGTACATAGATCAGTCTCGTTTCATGGGGAGTGCTATCGATGAAGGTTCTAGGGTTTGATTAGAAATGGTCGAACTTCTAAAGTTTGGCTCTTTTCAAACTCAGCAAAAGTTTGAAAACGCCCCATTAAAGTCAATGGGGACAAATAGTTTGCAAAGTTCTAATAAATTACGTTAAAATAACTATGGTACTTACTGTACATGGCTCTGGGAAATGGTCTGGAGAACACATACATATCACCAAAACTTGTTTATAACAACTTTCCGGGGTTATATTTGAGCAACCAAATTGAAGTTTCAAGCTGAAATTGAGGGTTGCGAACTCTACATTTGAGTTTATGGGCGAATTGTGTTGTTAGCGAATGCTACATTCGAGGATTATCGAACGCCATATTATAGGGTTATGGAGCGCTAAATTTATCAAGGGTTTTGCTGAATTTGAGGGTTCACCGAACCAGCATTCGGGGGTTATCAATTTGAAAATTCTATAATTATCAAAAATAAGTCCACGAGTTTGTATTTTGAATAGTCCAGAAAGTCCGAGTTTGTACAACTCATAAAATCCAACTAGAAACTCGAGTTCTCAATCCCTAGTTGGGATAATTAGATTCTATTGTGCTAACCTATATTTCTAATACAAATTAATCTACTATGACTGTATTCATTTTTACTTACTTGATGAACCATTTCCTTTTCTGGTGTCAGGATTTCCTAAAGAATAAAATGTATCATTATTAATTTTTAATAAAATGGTAATTTATAGTCAAGAGACCTTTGTTCAGTTATTATTCTGATATCCGTTAGTGGGGAAGGAAATGACTAGGATAATTAAAGGTTCCAGGTTTGCTATATTACTTTCTAGTGTTCTAATCTATGTCTCTAAATAACCAACTATTACTATATAACTTATACTATTATTACTTACTGGTTCAATCATTTCCAGGTCCGATGTCTGAATTTCCTAAGAAATAAGAAATATTATTAATTTTCATAAAAAGATCCACTTAGGCTGAGGCCCCACTACAATACAACCGAATCAGGCGCGTTATTACATACGATTGTGTGTCGATTTCAATGCGTGGTCGCGCGTTGTGCCGCATTTACGCATATGTTTGGAATTTAATATTATAAAAACGCATGTGTTTGTGTAAAAATTGGTGGTGCGTGCACAAACGTGCCAAAAATACATTAGTGGGGCCTATCCCTAAGGCTGAGGCCCCCTATAACGCACCGAAGCGCATGTTATGCGCATACGATTGCGTGTGTGATTCTGGTGCTTTGTCATGCGTTGCTCTGCTGTTGCGCATGTATTTTGCTATTTTCCATTATGGAAATAGCATTGCGCAAAAAAAGGGGATCGCACAACATAAATCACATGCGCATCGGAAATCCCGTGAATTTTTGCTTTCCAGCGATTTCCATTCTAACCAAAATCACATGCGAAATCGTGTGTCTTTTACTATTTACTATTGTCTTTTACTTACTTTGTCTTCCATTTCCGTGGGGGTTTTCTTAAATTAAAGAAAGAGACATGTTACATATTTGATATAGGAAACGGAACATGTTTCTAACAGGGTATAATAACATAATAAGATTTGTAATGTCACTAATAAACTAGTTCCAGTTTAATGATAGTAAATATATTCCTATGAATTAAAATGTTTACAAATTACATTATATGTTCAAACTACAGGGATTGACATAAGAAATGGTCTTACCTTCTTTTGCCGTCTACAACATCGGAAACACTTGAAGCATTTTTTGAATCGGGTCCACCCCGATTCCTTGACGATCCCCAACTTGATGTTGCATTAAGAAAAATAAAATATAAATTCAGTTTTAGCCTATATGACATTCTCATTCAAATAACATATAATGAAAAGTTAGAGAAGTTCTAGACTATGAGTTTGGATCTGTATAAAAGTGTCTGCACTGTGGTTGAAATACACAGCACTATAAAATATTCATTGTACCTGTGTGTGCAAACGTAAGTGGGCAAAAGGAAGTTTATTAGCAATTAGCACTTCCTGATGTACATCAGACTTGCCTACTCTGTACTTTTTTTTTTATGAAATTGGTGTGATATTATACTTACTTGTATATTATGGTGATCCCTGGTATTATGGCGTCCTTTATAAAAAAGGAAAGAAAAGTTTACACATTTTTCATATAAATTGTCTATGAACATATAGTTATGGAGTAAAGAAATGTGATGGGCTAATGTGAAGACTTCTTAACATTGATATATCTACAAGGTACCAATGTCAGGATCACTACACAGCCTTTAATTTTATAGTAAAAATTGTAGAACAAAAGATCATTAAATACTACGAAAGGTGGAACACAGAACACAGGTAGATCAAGGATATGACACTAAAACTGTACAAATTGTATTTCTTTATTTGTACAGTTTTTACAGGAATATACTTATTTGTTTTGTTACAAATTTAATTTCTACTTACTTCCGACACAGAAGACAGGCCCGGCTCTTGGTGCTAGGAAAGAGAAATAGATTGTCCATTTTTAATAAATTACAGAAGATAAATAGATACAAGATGTAAATAAATATATATACATCGATAATTTTTTTTTAACAATCTAACATAGAGGTTGGGTTGGGGGTGGGCAGGGATGCCCCTACATTATATAAATAATTATTTAGAGGGTGGAGATGCCCTTTAACGAGCTGATAAATAAGGACGAGGGTCTGACCACGATATGAAAAACTTTCAAAAATGAAAATGTTAAAATGAATATATTTCCTTATGTATAATTACCAGAGAAATGTATCTCCTCTGGCTATCCGCTCCATGGCCTCTTTTTCTCCTGCGGAAGACTGTAACGGACAAAAGTAAAATAAAATTATAATAATAATAGATGGATATAAATAATATAACTACATGTAGAGATGAGAGGGTTATAGATAAGATAGGAAATCGATTGGTGCCGTGTTCCAGTATATACCAGACGTACTGTGCACTAGAGGTGTAATGTGGGTTCGATTAGAACCCAGTTTCAAATCGAATCTGAGGGTTTCGAAGTCCCAACAAAAATTTCGAACTCACAAATTTCATGGAACCCGAAAGTAAACGATTTTCAAAAATCAAAAGTAGACGATTTTCGGAAATCAAAAGTAGACGATTTCAAAAATCGAAAGTAGACGATTTTCGAATATCGAAAGTAGCCGATGTTCGAAAATCGAAAGTAGACGATTTTCGAATATTGAAAGTAGACGATTTTCGAAAATCGAAATTAGACGATTTTTGGAAATCGAAAGTAGACGCTTTTTGAAAACCGAAAGTAGATGATTTTTGAAAATCGAAAATCGAAAGTAGCTGATTTTCGAAAATCGAAAGTAGACGATTTTCAAAAATCGAAAGTAGCCGACAAAACGAATAATCGAAAGTAGTTGATTTTCGAAAATAGATGATTTTTGAAAATCGCAAGTATACGATTTTCATTAATTGAAAATCGAAGATCGAAAGTAGACGATTATCGAAAATTGCCGATTTTCGAAAATCGAAAATCTAAAGTAGATGATTTTCGAAAAATTTAAATTCGAAAGTAGACGATTTTCCTTAATCGAAAACCGAAGATCGAAAGTAGACGATTTTCGAAAAATCGAATGTGGCCGATTTTCGAAAAATTGAAATTCGAACTTTCAAAATTTCCAAAAATTTCCCCCCTAGCATCACTTTCTTCACTAAAAAGGTTAAATAGCAATGAATCTACATAGAATATATCTATAAACTAAAGGAAATGGATAAACGGCCATCTTACCTTTATATGTTAATGCCAATGATGGCCTTGTAATCTGGTTAAACAGCATTGTGTTTAACTGCTGTAATGTTGAAATAAAAAACACAAAGTTAGTTTTACATTGCACTAAATATTATTCTTATAGTTTAAAGGGCATCTATACTGAAAAAAAGATTAAATTGACCATACTGGAAACTCTAATTCTCTCCACCACCACAAGCAGGCAGAGCCAGATCAAAGAGCTGTAGGTTGGGATGGGAAGGGGGGCCCTACAACATATGAAACCTTTTACATAGGGGGGAGATGCCCTTTAAACTCTGCTGTAAAGAGTTTGTCTGTAGCTGGAATGGTGACAGAGTTCTGACAGTTGGTTTTCTGTGTGCAGTTTTAACAGTTGGTTTGTTTAATTTAACAGAAAGTCAGGTCAACACAGATATAATGATCACATGATTTTGACATACAACAAAGATGGCGGTTTCATAGAGGCACCATATGGGATATTGTCAATATTGTTCCTTTATAAATAGCCCCATCAATTCTTTAATAAGGATACTGATCCATAAATAACATTACTGATCCCTGAACCAGACTATTGATCCATAAACAATACAGCTGATTCTCAATAAAAAATATTAGACTGTAAGAAACACTACCGATCTTAAATAAACATAGCTATCCTCCAATAACAAGACCCTAACAAGATGCTAAAACATCCAATACAAGATTTACATTAAATAAAGATTGTATAAATGATATTTTACTGCTTGGGATTGATTGTGCCTGGATAGCTATGGAAATAACAAACTGTTACAGAGCAAAAAAAAAAATGTACTCACGCTAACTGTTACTGCAACAGAAATGAGTAATATCTTCCAGGAGTTGTTTACATAACATCCTGTATGACATCACTAATAATGTCACATGACTGGTACATAACATCATCCTCAAATATGCAAATTCTGAGGTTTCATGGTCGTGATCAAATTTTTGAACCTGGGTCACATGCTACACTTTTGTTTCCATGGCAACCATGCCTAAACCATCAAAACAATTTAATGACACAACCATAACTGCGTGTGTAGGATTTTTTCATGCGTTTGCATAGTCTTGTATTAAACGCCAATTTGACAGAAATGGACCAAAAATGGTGATCACGTGTTATAAAATCACAACGGATCGTATCGCACACTTCTAATGATTTATATTATAAATATAATGTCATTGCGGATTGCAAAGCGAAAACAGAGCAAAACGCAGCAAAAACGTGCTAGTGTGGCCTAGCCCTAAGGGAGCATACAGATCCCAGCATGCACAGCTGTCTACCAGATGACAAAAGTTTACAGCAATTTATTCCATAAAGAACAGGCACTTGTTAAAGGACTTTCTTTAATAAGGATACTGACCCATAAATAATATTACTGATCCCTGAACCAGAATATTGATCCGTAAACAATACAGCTGATTCTCAATAAAAAATATTAGACTGTAAGAAACACTACCGATCTTTAAATAAACATAGCTATCCTCCAATAACAAGACCCTAACAAGATGCTAAAACATCCAATACAAGATTTACATTAAATAAAGATTGTATAAAGATATTTACTGCTTGGATTGATGTGCCTGGATAGCTATGGAAATAACAACTGTTACAGAGCAAAAAAAAAAATGTACTCACGCTAACTGTTACTGCAACAGAAATGAGTAATATCTTCCAGGAGTTGTTTACATAACATCCTGTATGACATCACTAATAATGTCACATGACTGGTACATAACATCATCCTCAAATATGCAAATTCTGAGGTTTCATGGTCGTGATCAAATTTTTGAACCTGGGTCACATGCTACACTTTTGTTTCCATGGCAACCATGCCTAAACCATCAAAACAATTAATGACACAACCATAACTGCTTGTGTAGGATTTTTTCATGCGTTTGCATAGTCTTGTATTAAACGCCAATTTGACAAATGGACCAAAAATGGTGATCACGTGTTATAAAATCACAACGGATCGTATCGCACACTTCTAATGATTTATATTATAATATAATGTCATGCGGATTGCAAAGCGAAAACAGAGCAAAACGCAGCAAAAACGTGCTAGTGTGGCCTAGCCCTAAGGAGCATACAGATCCCAGCATGCACAGCTGTCTACCAGATGACAAAAAGTTTACAGCAATTTATTCCATAAAGAACAGGCACTTGTTAAAGGACTTTCTTTAATAAGGATACTGACCCATAAATAATATTACTGATCCCTGAACCAGAATATTGATCCGTAAACAATACAGCTGATTCTCAATAAAAATATTAGACTGTAAGAAACACTACCGATCCTTAAATAAACATAGCTATCCTCCCAATAACAAGACCCCAACAAGATGCGATTTCCATTCTAACCAAAATCACATGCGAAATCGTGTGTCCAAACAAGTGAAAAACGTGTTAGTCTAGCCTAGCCCTCATAGTCTGTAGACCAAGCACATAGTTCAGTCGGCTATTCGGATACCCAGTTAGTGGGGAAGGATACCGGCATAATTAAAGGTTCCAGGTTTAGATATATCCGTTTCTAAAAGAAAACGTAAAATGTAAATGAACTGCTATTCCTATTATTGCTACTCTTTACTATTTACTATTGTCTTTTACTTACTTTGGGGCATATTTATAAAGGATTGTCTTTTTCGCCAAATAATTAGCGCAGCACATCGCAGCGAAAATAGCGCCATTTGGGGCTTCGTTTCGCCTTATTTATAAAAAAGCGAAAAAAACACTTCACGGCTGAAAAAGGCGAATAAGAGTGAAAAGTATCGCAGCGAAAACTTAACACATCTAAGAAGACTGCATTGCGAAAACCATTCGAAACCAGAAAAGCCCACTAGAAAATGATGTCAAGTTCAAAATGGCCACCTCACATTTACCAAGAAGTCAGCCATGTCTTATTTAGTCAATCTTCTTAGAATTTCTCAATTGGAATACAATTTTCTTTTGCACTGCACATTCGCCTTTCTAATCGCGTTCGCCTTTCTATGCGCGTTCGCCTTTCTAATGTGCGTTCGCCTTTCTAATGCGCGTTCGCTTTTCCAAGCATAATCCTTATAATGTGCGTTCGCCTTTCTAATGTGCGTTGCCTTTCTAATGCGCGTTCGCTTTTCCAAGGCATATTCCATTATAATGTGCGTTCGCCTTTCTAATGCTCGTTCGCCTTTCTAATGCGCGTTCGCTTTTCCAACAATTACATTCTAATGCGCATAGCCTTTCTAATGTCGCTTTTCCAAGGCATATTACACTCTAATGCGCATCGCCCTTCTAATGCGCGTTCGCTTTTTCAAGGCATATTACCCATTAGAATGCCTTTTGCTCAAACAATGACTTTTCACCACCTTCAGGGTCGCGCTAATCTTTCGCTCTTTTTAACGCAAAAACCACCTTTCGCTCTTTTATAAATCGCGTTATGCCTTTTCGCTCCCTTTTCGCTAAAATTACCATTGCGAAGTAAGGCGAAAAGGGTTTAGCGATAGCTCACGGAAACGGTTTCGCCATTCGTTAACGCTACCTTTATAAATAGCGTTAACTGTCTTTTTGGCGAAAACCCATGCGAAAAGAGAATGCGAAAACATTTCGCTACTTTTCGCTCTTTTATAAATATGCCCCTAGGTCTTCCATTTCCGGTGGGGTTTTCTTAAATTAAAGAAAAAAGACATGTTACATATTTGATATAGGAAACGGAACATGTTCTACAGGGTAAATAACATAATAAGATATTGTAATGTCACTAACAAACTAGTTCCAGTTTAGATTTGTAATGTCACATAACAAACTAGTTCCAGTTTAGCCATTTACCCTCCAGTAGGGGCTGGTTAGATCTCCCTCCGGCAAAAGGAAATAGGGGCTGTGGGAAGTGTAAAATGTGCAAATATATGAAGCAAGAATCTGTTTGAAGGGGTGGATGGCAAACAATACAAGATAAATGGTTTAATAACGTTGTCAAAGTACCCAGGTAATCTACCTGTTACAATGCAATGTGGAATCAGATCCGTGGGCCAGACAAGAGAAGGTTGCAGACTAGAATAGCTGAACTGCCAGAGCAACCCAGAATGGTCAATTAGATGGATGCTATCTAATCTATGTTCACATATCTGAGCAACATAATGACAAATGTGTCATTTTTACATTAATGGGCATTCAACAGGTGTCCCTGGGCCAAGGTGGTAATGTGGAGTCCAGATTGTTCCAGAGCAAAAGCAGGTGGATTTTTATGCAAAAGAGGAAGAAAGCTGACTGCTTGAGTTCTAGACGGAATGACGCCACCTCGATATTGGTTATGGTTAAAAAGGTTTCTTATTATATAGTCCAGAGCGGGTGCTCAAGTAAAACACATAGAGGTAGAACGCCCAACGCGTTTCGGACTCAACACGATTCCTTAGTCATAGGATTTTTAACCTTCAACACAGAAATCCAATGGGCTAATGATACAATACCTTTGGTTGCTTTTTGTAATTCCTTTTGCAATATCTTCCAGGGGAACACCCCCTGGTGGTGAAGTAGTGGACTCTTTTTTGTCATTTTATGTAAATGCTAAATCTTTAATAGCTCTAATGTAATAGGGGATTCATTCAATTACATTTTGGGGTGTATTGAGCCAATGGGTAACATTTTGGGGGAATTGACGCCATGCTGGGGCACCTTGTACTTAATGGGTTTGATGTTTTTACTGTGCCTTTATATTGTATTGTAATCAATACCTTCCCTGTAGTTTGAATTTGCATAAGTATAGATGAGTGGCGCAGGACAGTGGAACTGGTATTGGTATCGACCGTCGTAAAAGCTCAAGCAGAATGTTGCCACAGCAGGATGAGTAGCCTCAAGGACGTAGGTCGGTATAACTCTGTTTAAAGTCCCGGTAAGCCAGAGATTTGTGATAGTCCATGTTGCATCTATGCTTCCATGGTGTACGGTAACACCAGCTGAAGTTTGCCATTCCTGGTTGGATACAATTTTTACCTTACCACCTTGTTGCAAAACGGATGAAACTTTTTACTGCCTAGACTTATATGGCCTTCAGCACATGCCACTTGGTCATGCCAGCACCTCTATCACAAGCCACTTTACCAGAGACCTTTACAGTATTTATTCTATATTTGCTGGGAGCCCAGCTTTAGGGATATCTGTACATATTTATTAATATTGGGGGAGGGGGGCATTAGTACGTTGGGTGCAGGTGTTTCCTTTATTGTTCTGTGCCATGTTATGAGATTTGGATAACAAGTGTATGAGTGCTTATAGGGATTCTTTGGAAGCCTATCTTCTCATTTGTGTATTTCTTTGGATTTAATTTTACTCCCTAGCACTGCCTGATTTGGCAGGTAACACATATCCACCATTATATTAGTATGGTAGTGCATTCTTCATGGGTACATGTTCATGGTCCAGGAAGGTCAGAAGTTACTTCAGATGGACAGTCCGATATTTATCATTCTACATTATTGAATTGATCTCATATCAGGCCAGCGTAAAGCCAGATTAATCCAACCCTACAGTTGGTACTCACATGGCCAATAATAGACACATTTCATTCATTTTGTAAGTGTTAAGCTTATGTTTTAAGAACATTTAAATTCTGGAGTCTCTAGACTTCACAATGGCTCGTATTTTATTTTTACTTATGATGTTTTGACCGCTTTAGTGCTTTGTCTGGAGTACTGACGTCCTTCCCTTGTAGAGTCGCCCACAACATCGGAAATGGGTTATTGGAAAAGTACGACTGCAGCATATTTTTACATTTACAAACATTCGTGCGTACAATACCATACGGTAGTAAACTACCGCAACCATATTGTATGGGAAATCGTACGCTTACGATCGTAATTGTGAACGATGATCACATGATCAAACTCGTATTTGTACACCTGCAATCAGAACTTACAACACTGATGTAGAATTTGCAATCGTTAAGGGGCTATTTAGCGATATCACGCCTTTATAATAGGGCCCTCTATTTGGTAACTTGACAGGAGGTGGGGTTGAGCTGGGATTGGCATGTCTAGAGACAGGACGGTTGTATTAAGGTGTGGTATAGCTATAAGCGATACTGCTTCTTTACAATATTATTTTTACTACTTTTCTACTTTCGGCCGTATCATACTTCAGACTTTATATTTACAACCGTGTTCATAACTTACTATTATCCATGGTATTGGTCTTTTCCAATACCGCCAGGTCATTTTGGTTACAACTGCATATGGGATTCCTGTGGGTAAATTCCTGTTGGTCCCTGTTATACTGTGTAATGCTAAATACCTTTTGATATTCATCATTAATGCAGTTTGACTTTTGATTTGTGCTACTTTCTCCATTTTCACCTTGGTCTCCGTGTCCGCCCTGAGAAAGGAATTGAACAGGATAAAACAGAGAGTGTTAGTTCCACAACTTCACTAACAACAACACATTCCATCAACAAATCTTAAATTAAAAAATACTATCACATTCATAGTCAGAGCTACTGATCGATAAAACAACCTGTGGTCTATTTGTTAGGAATTATAGTGTCATGGCCTGACTGATCCTGCAGTCCATTAAAGACCACACAATCCACAGGATCTGCAAGTATTACCCCCCCCACTCTTAACCCATCCTCCTTCCATCTGACATGAATTTCTATCTGAAAAGTCATGTCAGATGGAAGGAGGAGTGGGTTAAGAGTGGGGAGGTAATACTTGCAGATCCCTGTGGATTGTGTGGTATTTAAATGGACTGCAGGATCAGTCAGGCCATGACACTATAATTCCTAACAAAATAGACCACAGGTTGTTTTATCGATCAGTAGCTCTGACTATGATATGTGATAGTATTTTTTAATTTAAAGATATTGTTGATGGAATGTGTTGTTGTTAGTGAAGTTGTGGAACTAACACTCTCTGTTTTATCCTGTTCAATTCCTTTCTCAGGGCGGACACGGAGACCAAGGTGAAAATGGAGAAAGTAGCACAAATCAAAAGTCAAACTGCATTAATGAGAAAATGGAGAAAGTAGCACAAATCAAAAGTCAAACTGCATTAATGATGAATATCAAAAGGTATTTAGCATTACACAGTATAACAGGGATGGAATATGCCTTGGAAAAGCGAACGCGCATTAGAAAGGCGAACGCACATTAGAAAGGCGAACGCGCATTAGAAAGGCGAACGCGCATTAGAAAACAATATCCCATATGGTGCCTCTATGAAACCGCCATCTTTGTTGTATGTCAAAATCATGTGATCATTATATCTGTGTTGACCTGACTTTCTGTTAAATTAAACAAACCAACTGTTAAAACTGCACACAGAAAACCAACTGTCAGAACTCTATCTTTTTTTCAGTATAGATGCCCTTTAAACTATAAGAATAATATTTAGTGCAATGTAAAACTAACTTTGTGTTTTTTATTTCAACATTACAGCAGTTAAACACAATGCTGTTTAACCAGATTAACAAGGCCATCATTGGCATTAACATTATAAAGGTAAGATGGCCGTTTATCCATTTCCTTTAGTTTATAGATATATTCTATGTAGATTCATTATAGAAATGTTTGGTCACAACTAACTAATCCAGGGGCAGACAATAAGTCTGGGTACACACCATAAGATATTTGTGGCCGACCAATCTCTAGTGACGGGTAGCGGTTGGTCGGCTGAAAATAACTTATGGTGTGGGGTGGCTGTCCGAGACTGATTTCAGTCGCCCATTTGTCAGTATCGGACGAACGGGCAACCGGTCCTGTTGGGTAAAGCACGATCGGTCAATTAACATTCATTTCTTATACATACAGAAATCTGCTCACAAACTAATATATTTATTTATATTGCAGATAATCCTGGAATATTGTGGAGGAGGCTCTCTGGATGACCTCATCGCCTTTCACTTTTCAGTCACTGATAGATATTTCTTTGAATACTGGATCCAATACATCGCACATCAAATACTGCAGGTAAGGCTCAGAAACTGATTTTTTATTTTTTGCTTTTTTTAAGTATATGGTAAATATTTAAAAATATATTCAATTATAAACCTTAATTCAAAGAAAAAAATTAAAATATAATTTGAAAATAAATTAAGCTGCTCTATTCAATGGTATTCAATGAAAATTACTATAGATATAGAAAATAAAATGTTTATCAATTTCCTCAGGGATTGTGTTACCTGCACCAGCAACACATCGCCCACCGAGACCTAAAAGGAGCGAACATCCTTCTTACCTCCGATGGCAGAGTTAAAATAGGTAAGGGAAATGAGCTAATAGCAGCCTACGGTTTATATTATACCCTGTAATATTAAAGAAAGACTAAAGATCAAATTTATCAAATTGCTCGAAATGTCAAAAACAGTTTTTGGTTCTTCCGATCGGCCACTCAAAATTTTTGAGCAGTTTATTGGAAAAACCAAGGTCAGGCCAGGTGGAAAATTTTCCATCAACCCTTCTTCAGTCTCCATCTCTAAATCTAAGGAGAGATTTCCACTTCTGATCGTTGCACTCGGATTCGAAAACCACTCGGAAGAACATCTGGCCATGTAGCTTTAGTCACTAGTCACTGCTACTATTTTTTTTAATCTGGTTCTTACTGACATTCAGAGTAGTGGGATAAACTGTAAATAATACATTACATCCATAGTATACTAGGCTATGCCCAGATATTTTTTTGTTTGCAGTTTAATTGTCAGCTTTTCTTATTTGAGATTCATCTATTTTTACCGTATTCACTGCCTAAATATTTAAGCATACTATGATATAGAGCAAACAAAGTCTCTATAAACAGTCCTGCCCATTGTAATAATGTATGATCAAAATCCTTTATTACATAGCAGGGATATTTACATAACTCTAAACACTAAGTTAAAAACGATTAAAAAGGTATATATACAAAATCCTAGTGTGTCTGTCATATGCATCAAAAAATCACATAATAAAAAATAATATATTTTTAAAATAAAAGGTATTTCATTTAGAACGACATGACTTTTCTCCCTCCCGTTCTTCAATGCATTAAATAAATGCTGCCTGATGTTGTTACCTCTCTTTCTATCGGCCTGGGGACTATTGGTTGGAATTATAGTGACATGACCCAACTGATCCTGCAGTCCATTAAAGAACAAACGATTTGCAAGTATTACCCTGCCACTCTTAAAGGGGGATGTTTAGCGGGTTGGATATTTGCAGCTTTGGTGTTTCTGTAAATCTGGTGCAATTAAGCCCCATTCACATTAGGTCCATTCAAACTAGAATTGAAGTGAAATGAGCGGAGCAGTGGGTTTGCTAACAGATCGGCTTTACCCAGTTTGGAAGAAATGGACGGACAAACGGACGGTAGCGTGCGCAATTTTTCATGTGCTTTGTCGTCGTCCATTTTTACCACGATTTTCGATGCGCATGTGTTTGCGCATGAGTTTGCATTTTGTGTACACAAACATGCGTTTTTATAATATTACAAAAACGTTTGCGCAAATGCGGAGCAACATGCGACAACGCACAGAAATCGTACAGGCGTGCGATAATGCTCGCAATTGCAATTGCCTCGGCCTTACTGGCGTTACGGACAGCCTGTATATAAAGTGATGTTTCACTGACCTTTCCAGACATTGTCCACCCTGGTCCCCCCAGCATTAGATCCATGCCCTAGGTTACACAACCCTC
Source organism: Hymenochirus boettgeri (assembly GCA_019447015.1). Taxonomy (NCBI): domain Eukaryota; kingdom Metazoa; phylum Chordata; class Amphibia; order Anura; family Pipidae; genus Hymenochirus; species Hymenochirus boettgeri. The sequence goes on along the minus strand of CM033472.1, from coordinate 252,291,232 downwards.
TTAGTTCACCATCATTATATTTTTCTTGCATGAATAATGTTCCCCTTTATTTGAAAACATAAAAATATTAGAAATGGCCAAGAAGTTCCCGGATATTATAAAAGTGAGGTATAGACACGGAGATGGTGGCAACCAGGGAATTCTGGGAGTTGTAGTTTTCAAGCATCTGGAGGGCCACATGTTGTACATCCCTAGTCTATATGATTAGTGTCACCTAACAAGTAACGTCGCCATTTTGGCTCCCATTTGTTTTAACCCCCCATTAAATCGCCCATGCATTAAGCCCCATTTCGTTGGTCTGTACGGTCCATAGTCTGCAAGCAGATGATATTTAACCAGGGATATCAAATCTGCAGCCCCCAGACGCTTTAGAATCTGCAACTCAGATTGCTAACAAGGGATGCTGGGAGTTGTAGTTTCCAAAACATCTGGAGGGCTGCAGATTCAACATCCCTTTATCTGCAACCGTGTAATTTGCACTAATACACTGCCATCTACTGTCCTCTAATTTCAGAGCAGTTGTAATAAATACAATTATAAATAAAGTTGCAAGCTTTAGGAACAGGAAGTTTATGTGACTCCATGTTTGTTGTGGTTGTTCCCTCATATTCTGCCTCACTTTAGTTCTTGGTGATCACTTGGCTGTAAGTAGATCTCACGCTCTATCATTGTAACATCTCTCCCCATGTGTTATTATATAGGAGCAAGTTTAGTTATTCAGTCTTATTACATTCCCCTGTAAAGAGGAAGTTCAGTGTAAATACATACATCTCAATAGTGTACCTATTTAAAGAGCAACTGAAAGATTCCCTCCCCAAATCCTACTTTCATTATAATCTTACCTGTGTTAGACGCTCCCATGCTGAGATATAGCTACTTACACACAGCCGATCCCTCGCTCCGTCTTCCTCTCCCGGGTAATGACAGTCAGTCATGGTCACGATGGTGTCATCAGTGCCAAATACTGACGGCCATTACTGATCGAGCGGTTACAAGTGTACAAACAGCTCGCTACAGGAGCAGAGGAGAAGGGACTTCCGGCAAGGGATGTCTGTGTGTGATTAGCTCTTTCTCAGCGTCTGATTATAGGGTAACCTTTCAAAATATGTATGTATTATATTTCTTATATAGCGCTGCATATTTCGCAGCGCTTTACAATTATTTACTCAATTCACATTGGGCCCTGCCCCGAAGAGCTTACAATCTAATCACTTTATGTACACATTCATTCAATCAGTATGTCTTTATGATTGTGGGGGAAACTCACTCAAGCACAGGGAGAACATACAAACTCCTTGCAGATATGTTCAAGGGTGGAATCAAACTCAGGACCTCAGCGCTGCAAGGTATCCGTACCCAAAACCACATCCCTGGGTGAGCTCGAACCACCAACCTTTTGGTTAACAGCCAAACGCGCCACAGAGACGGTGATAAATATCTTAAGTTACTTTGAGGCTGGAGTTACCCTTTAAAAGCTAATATTGTAGTGTAGGCTATTTATCTAACCAAGGTAGCACAATTCCTCAGGTAACTGCCACTCTCTATTGGAAACCTGGATTTTACTGTAAGCATTTCCAAGCAGGAGTTTCCATGGTTTGCCAGTTCTACCAGCTGTTAGATCACTGGGTTTCCCCGAATTAAAGACCATAATAGCTCCCTATGCCTGCAGCCTACAGTTTGACCAATTTTGTTGCTGTCTAAATTTAAAGGGTAACTGGAAACAAAAAATACATTTTGGGAACCAATAACACAGTTAGGTACGAAATCCTCATTCTACTGCTTGTTCAGTGGCTGACAACTCACCACTTGCTTTACTGTGCCACCTGTGTAACTACCATCTTTACCACTGAGAGAGAGTCCACACAGTGAGCTGTCAGCTCATTGCTTATACATTCAGCCTCCTAGGAAGGGGGGAGTAGGATTTCATACCTCCCTGAGTTATACAGTATTTATGACCAAAATCTTCTATTGACTTGGGCCATAGTTGCTGTATAAATCTAAGATAAATTTTCCAAAACTACACAGTGTTGTCAAGCTAAAACATGACAATCTGATATTATTGTTGTTTGAAACCTGTAGGACAATGTGGATTGTGTTGGGGAAAACTTTCATAGGATCTTGGTTTATGAAGTGCTAAATTTCCGGAACCATAAATGGAGTCCGTTCTTCTGACTGCCCCTATCACAGCGTTGGAGTTTGTGGATGATCATCTTTTGTCTGGTAGGTTTTAATTCATTTTGTTCCTTAATAGCAGATGGCAGGTGTGTAAAGACTCATGTCACTCATGACACACCAATTGTTTAATAACATGTCACACCCTGATTGGTGTGCTTACTGTGTACCATTCCACTCCTAAGGGAAAAAAACACCCTCTTTCTCATAATGCAGTGGAGTAAAAAGTAAGATATTGAATGATGAAAAGTAGCTGAGTTAAAGGGCAATGGACTTTAAATTATAAAAGGAACATATAGAGACTAGAGAGGAAATATAAGGAGGAGTAGCAGAGCGAAGGGATTTAAATGTTAGGAGAATTATTTTGTATACAATGCGTTAGAGCTTGACATCATTAGTATATGTCATCTTGGTGGTGCTAAGTGATAATATAAGGGTATCTCCACTCAAAAAATAAAGTTGGGCCATTCAGTTTTATTGAAGAACAGGTGGTTAAGGAGCTGTGTCTTACCTCCCGTTGTTCAATAAATTGATCAGGAGCCAGGAGAGAAGGTAACAAACATACCCAACCGCTCTCCCCCCCCTGGCGCATAGTCTGACAGGTCCCGACAGACTCTGTCTTCTATAAAGGAAAAAGAACAAACACAAGATTGTCAAGATGGATCTGGAAACAAGGTTACTGGGTTTTTTTTTAATTCTTGTTTTTGGTAAATCTAATAATTTCCAGGATGTTAGGAGACACATCTCCTTCCTCCTATTCAAACATGGCTGCCCCTGGTGAAGCTCTCTGTTATTCCACCAGCACACTGACACATCTTTCAACATGGAGGTGGGAATGGAGTTGTGTATCCTCACTGGAAATTATAATTTTGTTCTATTTATATTTTGGGCAGTTTAGTGCCCTGCCCCTTTAAGTAACCAAATAGTTAAAAAAATCTTAATTTAGACTATTCTATAATTTGAGTAAGTATTGCAGTAGGTAGGGATCCAGGGTGAGGATTTGGCGATTTAGGTCCTCACCCATGGTACTATGCAGTTATGGATCACCTCTAATTGAATAAGGCACTTTGTATTCCTGTAAGGGTAGGTTTAATGGGCTCAGGGAGTTCTTTGAAATGTAAGTCTGTTTTTGTTCAGAGATGTGTTAAAAGTTGTTTCTTTAAACTATCCAGTTTGTTTTAAAACATTTTTTCTAGTTAAGGCATGTAAGAAAACCATGTTTTTATATTCTATGCAGGTGAAGGCCCGTATATCACCGTTTATTGTGTGGGAAAAAATCATATTAAAATTCAAAGGAAGAGGCAGAATGTACTCAAAAGTTACACCGTCCATGGCATAAAACTTCCTGGATCTTCGTCTGGTACTTTTGAACACAGGTTAATAGCTGTATTTGGTGGCAAGGGTCTTATTGTCCTGCAAGTGACCATCGATGAACTTGAAGTAGGCCTGATAGAAATCTGCAAGCTTAGAGAACTGCATGACTGGATTTGGGATGTACAGTGGCTTGGAGATGATTTGCAGTCAAATTCTTACCTTGCCTTGGCCCTGGGACATAACTCTGTGGCCCTCTATGATTATCGAACGGGAAAGGCCCTAAAAGAACTTCATTGTGCCGAGAAATGCATCTTGTATTCTGCCTGTTTCTATGGTAAGACCTGGGAAGAACTTATACTGGTTTCTGGGACTGTGTTTAACCAGCTGGTAATTTGGGCAACATCTGACCCAACAAATGAGGAAGGAAGAACAGAACCAAGAAAAAGAATAAGTGGTCACAATGGGGTCATTTTTAGCATCTTTTATGATTACAAAAAAGGCCTCTTGGCTTCAGCTTCTGATGATCGCAGCCTCCGAGTCTGGGATGTCGGTGACCTTGCTTCATTCACTTTTGAAGTCCAGTGCCGCCTGGTGTTATATGGTCATCAGGCTCGTGTCTGGGCAGTCAAGCTGCTTCCTGACTACATTATCAGCATAGGGGAAGATTCAGCATGCATTGTGTGGAATTACCAAGGAAAGATTGTTCATACCTTCAAAGGTCACAAGGGCAGGGGCATCAGGGCAGTTGCTGTGCAGGACCAACATCATTGGGTAGCTACTGGCGGTGTAGACTCCGGCATTAGACTCTGGCAAATAAATAATACTTCTAGGACTAATGAGCTCCTTACATTAAATTTTAGTCTGTTGCATGGCCCAGGTGTTCCGAAAGCAATAGCTATGGTAGATGCCAATCTGCTTGTGGTTATGACTGATTTAGGTTCTATCTACACTTATGACTTCATTTGCAAACAGTGGACTTTTATTTTGGAAGATGAGAACTACAAATCCTACAGTCTACTTGATGTTTATAAAATGTCTGCCAGTGTATTGTGTGCTATTGGCAACATCAAGGGTGGTATCAAGATTTTCATGCTTTCTTTACCTCCAGTATTGAAAGATATTAAACTTCATCTGGGTAAAATCCACAGCCTAACCTGGGTTCCACCTGTGGGACGGGGGCAGAACACTTGCAGCCTGTTTTCCTCTGGCCCATCTGGAGTGATGGTTTGGTTGGAGGTCACATGTGTTTCTGGACATATGGAGTCTGTGACAGAAAAAGGGCAATTTGTTTTACCAGTGTGTAAGCAGAGGTGGCATACCAGTGTGGCTTTTATACCCAGTGAGGATCTCTTTGTTTGTGGGGACCGTCGAGGCTCAATAATGCTTTTTTCTACAAATCTTGGTACAGCCTCCAGTGGACAAAGCAACATAGAGGGGGCCTGTGATGCAGAGACTGAGAACACATTAAAGGAGAACAGGGAACCCCTAATTTCCCAAGAACGTGACAGTAACTTGGCCCATTCACATTTGTGCACAGTAAATCCTGTTTCACTTCTCTTCGGAGTTCATGGCAAATTAGGGGTGACCTCCATCAGTTGTCACGGGGGGTTTGCTTACAGCACTGGTCGGGATGGATATTTTCGTCAGTTGAGTGTAGAAAGAGGCCAGTTAACCGTGTTGCGCAAACAAAAGTCCTGTAAGGGAATGGAGTGGATAGAACGCCTTTTTTTTACATCTGATGGCAATTTGATAGTGATGGGCTTCCATGCAACTGACTTTGTGGTTTGGAATTCGAGGACCAATGAGAAGCTTCATTGCATTCCATGTGGAGGAGGACACAGATCTTGGAGTTATAAAGAAGATGGACACAATGAGGTATTTGTGTATATCAAATCTGGGGCAATTTTAGCTAAGGTAAGCCATCCATTGGGGATAATCAAAAATGTGGTAAAAGAGCCCATGCATGGTAGAGAATGTACATGTGTCCAGTACGCAGGAACTCTTGTGACTCATGGCAATGATATCCTTCATGTTTTATTAACAAGTAGTGAAGATACCACTGTGAACATATTGTGCTTCAATGAATCAACGGGTTGTTTGTGGCAACTTGGCTCTATCAGTGATCACCTTTCGAGTGTAAAAACTCTGGCCTTGGCAAAAACTAGTTCTCTACTGCAAGAAGACTGTGGCCTTTCTGCTGTGCTGATTAGTGCTGGAGGTAGGGCACAGATTGAGTGCTATCGGGTACAGGTCAGCCAGGACAAAGATTCAGGAAGTGTTTCTAGCCAAGTCATCCACCTTGTCTCTCACAGACTTGACGAACATTGGGATCGGATAAAGAACAAACACAAGATTGTCAAAATGGATCCGGAAACAAGGTCATTGGGTTTTTATTATTCTTGTTTTGGGTACTTTGCTGCCCCTGTAAATCTAATTTATTTTCAGGAAGTTAGGAGACACATCTCCTTCCTCCTGTTTTTTCTTGCAATCTCAATCCTATTCAAACATGGCGGCCCCTGGTGAAGCTCTCTGCTATTCCACCAGCTCACTGACACATCTTTCAACATGGAGGTGGAAATGAGCTGTGAGTCGCACCAAGATGTTTGAATAGGGATATCGGAGGTTATAAGCAAAAATGGAGTTGGAGTTGTGTATCCTCACTGGGAATTATCATTTTGTTTTATTTATATTGTGGGCAGTTTAGTTCCCCTTTATAGGGACACTAAACAGATTTTATGTAGTTTAAGTACATGAAATCTTTACCTATTATTCATAGGGATGTGAGAAAGCTTCTTCCCACCTCCCGGTGAATAATAGGATGCCTGGGGAACAGTGCAAGACTTAAATTCATTACCGACGCACCACTCGGCTCTTTCTGAGCTATCAGGCGCGCTGTCCCGACCGAGCGCTAATCTTCGCTGCATGCGCGCCAATGCAAAAAATAGGCACATGATCTGGATAGCACCTGTGTCCCTTTAAAGTTTAAGCTTACTTGCTTTAAAAAAAAAATGCTTCCCTACAGTTGTTTGGTTGGGTTATAACTTTGGTATAACTGGTAGTGGGTTTGCCATCTTGGCCCTTGGGAACTCAAATATAAAATCCATATACAGACTTATTGACTGGTTGCCATTGCAGCAGACGTCCTGGTTGGTATGTATATATACAGTAAGCAGGTAAATTCATTTCCAATATAATCATGTGGGTCCAGGTTTAAAAGGAGTGAGGTGGAAACCCTAAGTAAGCAAATGAAAACTAAACCTTCTCTCTTTAAAACTGAATACCTAACATCAAGGCACACGGCAAACCTTGCAGGTGCGTTATTACCGGGGGATATATCCTCCTTCCAGAAAACCAATGTGAATGAATCACGGTTAGGGGCCCTATCATAGTTTTGCAGGGGGGCCCAGTGATTCCTAGTTACGCCAGTGACATTGATTTACTTCATGCTCCGCATTGCTGAATCCCCAGTCTAGGACCCTTAAGTAAACCCCCAGGCAATCTAGAATAGTCTAAATGAAGATTTTTCTACCCAAAGGACTTTGTTGCATATTTGGGTAAACAGTGAATAAGGTAACCGCTTTGTATCTATATTATTCTCGATAACCTTTGGTTTCTTAAACTGTTTAAAACATGGTACCATATCACCTGCTTAAAGGATCACTTTACCCCAAATATATCATTCTGTTGGAGGTAGAATCAAGCATTCCTACCTCCAATTTACTGTAAATGCTTTTTCCTCTCTGTCTCTATTCCCTTGTAAAATAAAGTAACATGTCAGGGGGACCAGAATGGTTTCGGTAGAATAGATAGAATGGATATAAAATGTATAATGTGTGTTTCAGCATTACTGTACTCTACAAACAGGTATCTAAATGTTTTATCAGCATTGCCCTTTTTGTACAGACTTTCTACATTATTGATTGTTGTCATATATGAAATGAAACCTTTTCAGTTACTATATTCTATCCCTTGAAAAGTCAAACCTAAACACCTTTTTCTGACTTGTAGCTCAGAAAGTCAGTCTGTCCCCTTATAAGTAATTATTAATCCGTGTTAAGTCAAATTCAATAGTCTACGCTCATTCCAGGGTTACTGGTTCTACCATGCTCAGAGTGCTTCATCCAAAGAGAGAGAAGATAGGACCATTGAGCTGCTTTGGATCTCTCTGCAGGCCATATATTAGTTGGTGATCATTTTGACATTTGAATGCAAAATGAATAATCCAGGGCAGGACATGTCAGCAGGATAAAGTCGACTAGAAAGCCCAGGAATCAAATTGGCCTAACACAGGGACAGTGTACAGCTAGCATTACTTAGTAAAGGATTTGTCTACAGTGTACTGCAGAAAACAATTTAAATAAAGAGATATTATTCATTGAAAAGGTGACTGGCCCTGTATGTATATAAACATCTTCCAATACACAGGATACACAGTGCAAATAGTCTATTGGGTGCTCATATTGTAGATATTTGTTCCTCATTCTAATCTGTGTTCGTTCCTTCTCTCAGATACATGTCTGTCGCAGTAGTTAGGGAAGGGACCAGGGACATCCCAAGGCTAAACGCCCAACAGGTGGTCCTTGCTGCAGCCTGTAGTGATGGATCTATAAGGTTTGTACTAAAGGCCAAAACAATATTGTGATGAAAATATATGGCACAGCCACAGGGGATACCAAGTACATGCAGATTATTTAAATCAAAGTCTAATAAAGTGTGTCATTCCTTGTGTGATGAGAACCTAAAACTTAAAGCAGTTGTTGATGCTGTTGCTCCCTTTTCCCCGAAGATCTTCCTGGCAATCCATCTACATGTGACACCGCATCCATCAACTTGTATGGGATATGACATCACCAGCCACTGAGAACCATGGGAAATAGGAAGAGAGGCAGCAGCATCACTGATCAGAATGTTTTAAGCTATATATTAGTGTTTTAAAGAAGAAAGTTTAATTATAGATTTATGTCAGGTGACTCTTGGTTTTATAAGGACCTTTTTTGCTATATTTATTTTTTTAAACTAATATTTTTACCCATTCCAACCACTGATGTGCACTTTCTTGTTTCCCTTTGGTCTTGGCTGTTACAAGCTTCATTCAGTTCTAATTTTTTTAGACCTAGAATAACAAATATGAAACATATTAATATCTGTAATCACTTCCTAGAAGTTAATCATCAGAGAATAATACTATATAACAGACATCCCACCCTGCCAAAACTCATTTTAGGGAGGGTACCCACCCCCTAAAGCCCCACCCCAAGATGAACGCATAATCCATGCATACAGACACACACATGTATACAGTCAGACACTCTTGCATACAAACACATGCATCTCAACAGTCAGACACACACTCATAAAAACGGTCAGACACACATGCATACAAGTCATGTCACTATTAAGTGTTTTTGTCACTTGTTAACCGCTAAAAGACTCTGACGTCATTGTGCTCCCTCACTCTAATTCATAACAACACATTCCAGGGAGATTGTATAATATTTCAGGGAGTCAGGGATCTGCCATTAAAATCAGGGAGACTCCCTGAACTTCAGGGAGAGGTGGGATGCCTGATATAATAATAGGAGTAAATACAGCTTAAAGGACAACTATACTCACCCAAACCTCTGTCCATCGATGTGTATACCCAAGGTGAGGACCTAAACTGCCAAGTCCTCACCCAGTGTTCTCCCTAGGGTCTTTTAGCCGGGCGGCCCACCCGGCTACTTTTTCATGCCACCCGGCTGGAAAAAATTCCTTGAGAGAACACTTGTGATATAAAAGAATTTAGATGTAGGTTTAATTGGTGTGCCAATAGGTCAGTAAAAACTCCTGCCAATACTGCCCAGTCAGACCCGTTTTTTTACACTTGTAAGATTATTTTAGCACATGTTTACTAGCTTTTCCAAGATCCCCAAGGCCACAAAAGGGTGGCACATGTGCTTGTGCTGCCATGTTACATGGGTTACCTTCAAAAGGGAACTACAACTCCCTGCAGATGTTGACAAACTACAACTCCCCGCATTCTACAACCACAGAATGCTGGGAGTCATAGTTTTCAAACATCTAGTGGGACGAATGTTAGACATCCCTGTCCTATATAATGAGCATGATGCAGTGCACATTTTTCTCCACCACCAAATTTCCCCGTCCCACCCCACCCGGCTACTTTTTCATGCCACCCGGCTGGAAAAAAATTCTGGGGTGAACACTGCTCACCGCTGGGATCACCTTCTATCCTCTGTTACACTTACTTGATGTTCACTTCGTGGCTCCGTCCTACACTCAGTCAGGATCACGAATATGGAAGTGGAGTCGCAAAGCAAACTTCAAGTAAGTGTAACAAAGGATAGAAGGTGGTCCCAGCGGTGAGGACCTGGCGGTTTAGGTCCTCACCCTGGGTTCTACAGACTGCCGGGCCGGTGGAAGTGGGTGTTGGTGAGTGTAGTTCTCCTTAATATTTTTTAAAAGAAATATTTCTGGCCCTACATCTCCGTAACTCAAATTTAGACTGTAATGGTGACAGTTCAGACAGTGCAGGTATTTAACTGTTGACCAAAACCCATTTGATGTGATATATAGCCCTAGACAATGTATTAACCAAACATAAACATACAAATCCTTCTGTACAAAAGGTTCTGTAGTTACTGCCCCACCCTCCAACTCGGTGAGTTCAGACAGTGGGATTCACAGAGAAGGAAGGAATTGGATTTCTCTGCGTATATACATTTGTATCTTTGGTTAGGAATTCGGACTATACAGTACATCGGTAGAATGTGTTGCAAATCTGAATATATCGTTTTTGCTAGGTTCAGATGCATGAGAGGGCTATACTAGCCTTAAATATGTCATGGGAAATGTAGGATAAACAAGCATAAATATATTATCTTTGTCAATGAACCATTATTTCTTTTTTCCCTACACTTACTCTTTTAGGTTTTTTCTCATATGTGAAAATTCCCGGAAAATGTTTTTGGTTGCAGAGTCTTTTTATCACCTGCGCTGTGTGCTGAGGGTTAGGACTTTAGTGCACAGTTCTGCTGGTAGAGAAAGGTAAGGTTCCTGCATGTCCATCACTTACCCATAACATACGTGAATACTCAAACCAACAAGCTTTGGAAAAGGATGTTGTCATCCCTAAGGCTTTGTCTATACTTGTTGGTGTTTCAATGCATTTTCTGATCTCAAAATCGTGCTGAAACAGTTTGCCCATAGGAACGCTGGGACATTGCAGTGCATTAAGGGTATTTCCATCCCCTAAACTGAAATTTAAATTTAATCTAATAACCCCCCCAAATCCTAGACACCACTGCCGACCAGGCTCCTTCTGTTGCTGCTGTTTACGGAAAAGGCACAGGGCAGCAGAGGGAACGAGTCTGGGTAAGGAGCCTCATACACACTTTTAAACCTAGCGAGGTCCGGGTTTTGGGGGGTAATTAGGTGGGATTTAAATTTTAGTTTGGGGGTGGACACACCTTTTTGCTGAAATGCCACAAGCAATGTACAAAGCAGGGGAACATGGAAATACATGGCAAGTGAGAAGCTCCCCTGCATTGTGCAGTCTGTAGGGGGAACGTAGCCGGAAAATCATTTTATTGAAACCCCCTTCAGTTTTCCGAAAGCATTTCCGACATGGCTGGGAAAAATTCCATCTACAATATAATAATTTCTAGAATTACTTTGTTCTTTTGTATTTGACATGATGAATAATTTTGGTTGGACAATGCAACATGGATGGGCCCCTAAATCATTTAGATATTGGGATGCAGTCACCCTGTGTCCAGCTGTTTTGTGATGATTGTGAAACTAATAGATTTGAATATATTGCTTCCTGTTTCTTAGGTATCTGCTGTGCAGTGCAGCTACTGATGGGCGCATTGCATTCTGGGATATCACCGACACCACAGAGCAAGTGTGTAACATTTCAGAAGAGGAACTTGGAAATTGTCGGGCTCTAGGTAGGTTATTTTTAATGGATTTATTATAGGATAATTGGACAAGAGTCGTTAATATAAATTTCTGTATATACTTGTAAATAATGCACCCCCTACAGTTACATGTAAAGATATTGTATGGGCAGTCATGTGGTCCTGTGCTCCTCCAGCTGAAGATGTTTAAGTCCTCTGGGTACTGCTCTGTTATCTTACACTAAAGTTGCTCATTTTCATTTTTGTTAAGATAAATACGTTTGTGCTATGGTCCTAAATATACTCCAGACAATAAAGTGTTTGTTGTACTTGTAATCTTGTTTTGTGCAGATCTAGGACATCCTTGTTTGATTGTTACTGCTCATCAGTGTGGGATCAACAGTCTCTGTGTACAGGAAAACAAGGATGGACATTACCTGGTTGCCAGTGGAGGAGATGACAATTCCATTCATATATGTTGTGTGGCCATAGACAGAACATGTGGAGGAGACCAGAGAACAAATTTTCACCTTCTACAAGAAATATCTGTCCCCTCAGCTCATGCTGCCCATGTCACTGGCCTGAACTTCCTCAGAGAAGACCTACTGGCATCTGTTTCTGTGGACCAGCGCTTGACTCTGTGGCACCTAAGGGACAGTGACTTGTCCCATGTAAGCACTAAGTTTTGTCATGTGGCAGACGTGTCTGAGCTGCATTGTTGGAAAGCCACCAGAGAGGACGGCCATTTTTGTGTTCTATGTGGCCAAGGACTGGAGATTGTAATATGTCTAATGAACCAAACTCCAGAACCATAATGAGAAAGATGAAATCTAGGGATTTCCTGCTGTGTGTGTATCCCAGCCAATAACGCACTGAAGGAATAATGGAAAAAACTTGTATATTTATTTTTACATGAAATGATCATTCACATGCAGTTCCTACTGATATAATGATGTTAAATAGTTTTCATTGAAATATTCCATTAAAATAATGAAATATTTACACATTCCTAGGTTTTCTAACTATTCATTTTTGAGAGAAAAAAACAGTGGTCAGTAGTGAACTGCCATGGCAAGTCCTGCAGTTGTTCTTTTTCCCAGAATGATTATTTTGCTGGAATGTTCAACACACTGATTTCTACTGATTGGCTGTTGGGTGATTGAAACCTGCTCAGGTTTATACTGACCCACTAACCCTCTCTTTGAATATTTTATAAAGAAATAGCAGAGTACACGGCGTTGCCCGGTTTACTCAAATCAAAATTTTGTTGGGCATAGTTGTTTTTTAGAGGGGGCAACCACTCAATTCACCAACAGATGGCAGCACAAAGGTCAGTGTCTTGTGGGCAACTGCAAAACAATAACCCACATCTAACATTAAACAGACACCCAACCCATACCCACAAAACCATAACCTGCACCTGACTCCCACCCACTTTGCTTGTAGGTTCCATAACTTAACCCGACCTGCAAATAGCCAGACCCTTACCCAATATTAAACAGCCTTGCAAGCAGACTTACACATGCTACATGATCCGACCTTCACCAGCAGCGACCCGCACCCAAGATTTAACAGACCCGCGACCTGCACCTATCATCACCAGCACCCGTAGCTTTCTAACCGAACCTGACCAACAACCCATGCAAATTCACCGTGGTTTACCCAAACCTGACCTTCAAATTTGGTAAACCGTGGGTACCTGACCAGGACTCTGACTCTAGGTCAGATCTCAATTAACCATTTTACCACCAGATGGCAGCACACGGGTCAGATCGCACCCCCATTAACTTATAAATGAATGAAAGGGTTAAAAAAAAGGGGTAAGGGGAGTTTGTTAAAGTTGTAAAGTAGCCTATGCTTTTTTCCAGCTCCATAAACATTTGTATACCAAGTCTCATCAAAATTGTCATTCAGAAGTTTTTCTGGATACCAAACTATGCAGAGCTTTGGAAACTTCAAATGATGTGCAAGTGCTGCAAGCAGACCTAGATAGATTATCAAAATGGGCAGCAGAATGGCAGATGAGATTCAATGTTGATAAATGTAAGGTGATGCATTTGGGATTTAATAATCCCTGTGCCACCTACACCATAAATAACTCTGTGTTAAGTGCATCTGTAATGGAAAAAGATTTGGGGGTTCTGGTAGATAACAAACTTAGCTATAGCAAACAATGCCAGGTAGCAAAGGCTAGAGCTAGCAAGATATTGTCTTGTATAAAGAGGGGAATGGATTCAAGAGAGAAAGATATTATTCTCCCTCTTTACAAGGCACTGGTAAGGCCACATTTGGAATATGCGGTGCAGTTTTGAAATCCCATATACAAAAGGGACATCTTGGAAATGGAAGCAGTTCAGAGAAGGGCAACTAAATTAATAAGGGGAATGGAGGGACTTAAATATACAGGCAGATTAGACAAGTAAGGGCTGTTTACATTGGAGAAGCGACGTTTGCGTGGGGACATGATAACCTTATACAAATATATTAATGGCCCATACAGTGAACTCTCTGGTGCATTGTTCATGAATAGGTCATATCAGAGGACTCGTGGACATCCTTTAAGGTTGGAAGAAAATACGTTTTCAGGTTAGGAAAGGTTTCTTTACAGTGAGAACGGGATACTATATAATATTGAGAATTACTGGTATTAATACATATACTGTAGTGCTGGTAGGTACAGGGATACTATATAATATTGAGAATTACTGGTATTAATACATATACTGGAGTTCTGGTTGGTACAGGGATACTATATAATATTGAGAATTACTGGTATTAATACATATACTGGAGTTCCGGTTTGTACAGGGATACTATATAATATTGAGAATTTCTGGTATTAATACATTTACTGTAGTTCTGGTTGGTACAGGATACTATATAATATTGAGAATTACTGGTATTAATACATATACTGTTTGGAAGCGATCGCGTCATTAGAAAGCGAACTCTCAGTGATGGAATATGTCCTTGGAAAAGCGCTCGCGCATTATAAATTGATAGGCCTTGGAAAAGGGAACGCGCATGAATGGAATATGCCTTTAAAAGGGACGCGCATTAGAATGGAATAATGCCTGGAAAGGGAACCGCATAATGAGCAAGGAACGCCATTAGATGGAATGCCTGAACAGCATCCCATTGAGAAGACATTAGCTGGAACTTGGAAAAGCGTCTGCGCATTAGAATGGATATGCCTTGGAAGGGAACGCGCATGTAGAATGGAATAATGCCTGTGGAAAACGATCGCCACGACGAAAGGCGAACGCACATTGAATGTCATATCCCTGGAAACGCGATCGCGCATTAGAATGAATATGCTTGGAAAGGGAAGTCGCATAGAATTGGAATATGCCTGGAACTATGCGATAGCGCCATTAGAATGAAATGCCTTGGCAAAGCATCGGACGCATTAGAATGGAATCATGCCTTGGAAAAGCGATCACGCATTAGAATGGAATATGCCTTGGAAAAAGGGACGCGCTTATAGTGGAATGCCTTGGAAAGCGATCGCCATAGAATTGGAATATCTTTGGAAACGATCGCGCTTAGAATGGAATACTGCCTTGAGAAGGTACCCACCTCAAATTACGAAGGAATATGCCTTGACAAACGAACTCGCGCGTTGAATGATATGCCTGGAAAAGCGTATCACCATTAGAATGATATTGCCTTGAAAAGCGATCACTCTAGTAATGGATATCTCTTGGAAAGAACGCCATTAATGGAATATGCCTTGGAAAACTAGCGCGCCATTAGAAAGCGAACGCGTCATTAGAATGGAATATGCCTTGAAAAGAGCATTGCGCTTTTAGAATGGATATTCTTTGCAAAATGAACGCGCATTAGAATGTAATATGCTGGAAAAGCGTCGCGCATATAGATGGAATATGCCTTGGAAAACGATCACGCATTAGAATGGGATATATGCCTTGGAAAGCACACGCACATTAATGGAATATGCCTTGGAATGCGATCGCGTATATAGACAAGAGGCCACCGCGCATTATAAATGTAATATGCCTTGGAAAAGCGATGCGCATTAGAATGGAATATGTCCTTGGAAAATGGACTCGCCTTATAATGAATTGCCTTGGAAAGGCATCGCATTAAATGAATTGCCTTGGAAGCTATCGCGGCATTAAAGGCGAACCGCGCATTAGAATGGATATGCCTTGAAAAGCGATCGCGCATTAGACTAAGGCAATATGGCTTGGAAAAGGGACGCGCATTAAATGATTCTTGAAACGCTCGCGCACTAGAAGGCGAACCACATTATAGGAAATCTTGGAAACGCGACGCTTATTATAATGTCATATGCCTTGGAAAGGTAATGCACATTATATGGAATATGCCTTGAGAAAAGCGATAGGCGCATTAGAATGGAATATGCCTGGAAAAGCGATCACGCATTAGAAGTAATATGCCTTAGAAACGCGATCGCGCTTAGAATTGACTATATGCCTTTGAAACAGCGATCACGCATTAGAATGGAATATGCCTTGGAAAAGCAAACGCGCTTGAATGGAATATCCTTGAAAGCGATCGCGCATTAAAAGGCGACGCTCATTGAAGGATATGCCTTGGAAAAGCGATCGCGCTTCGAAAAGGCGAACGCCGCGTTATTAATGGAAATATGCCTTGGAAAAACGATCGCGCATTAGAAAGGTTGACCGCGCATTAGATGAATATGCCTTGAAAAGCGATTGCATTAGAATGGAATATGCCTTAAAGGGAACGCGCATTAGAATGTAATATGCCTGGAAAACGATTGCGCATTAGAAGAGGCGAACGCGTCATAAAATGAATATGCCTTGGAAAAGCTAACGCGCATTAGAATGGAATATGCCTGGAAAAGCGATCGCGCATTAGAATGAATATGCCTTGGAAAGCGATCACGCATTAGAATGGACATATGCCTTGGAAAAGCAAACGCGCATTAGAATGGAATATGCCTTGGAAAGCGATCGCGTTATTAGAAAGGCGAACTCGCATAGAATGGAATATGCCTGGAAAACACGCGGGCATTAGAAGGGAATATTGCCTTGGAAAGGGAACGCGCATTAGAATGGAATATGCTTTGAAAAGCGATCGCGCATTAGAAAGGCGAACGCGCATTTGAATGGAATATGCCTTGGAAGCGATCGCGCATTAGAAGGCGAACGCACATTAGAATGGAATATCCTTGAAAAGCGTCGCGCATTAGAATGGAATATGCCTTGGAAAGGGAACGCGCATTGATTGGAATATGCCTTGGAAACATTGCGCATAGAATGGAATATGCCTTGGAAAGGGACCGCGCATTAGAATGGAATATGCTTAGAAAAGGGAACGCGCATTAGAATGGATATGCTGGAAAATGTGATGCGCATTAGAAAGGCGAACGCGCAGATAATGGATATGCCTTGGAAAAGCGATCTCGCCTTTAGAATGGAATATGCCTTGGAAGCGAACGCCATTAGAATGGAATATGCCTTGGAAAAGCGATCGCGCATTAGAAAGGCGAACGACATTAGAATGGAATATGCCTTGGAAAAGCGATCGGCGCATTTAGATGGAATATGCCTTGGAAAAGGGAACGCGCATTAGAAATGTAATATGCCTTGGAAAAGCGATCGCGCATTAGAAAGGGAATGCGCATTAGAATGGAAATATGCCTGGAAAAGAGATCGCGCATATAAGATGGAATATGCCTGGAAAGCGATCGCGCATTAGAATGGAATATTGCGTTGGAAAAGCGAACGCACATTGAAATGGATATGCCTTGGAAAAGGGAACGCGCATTAGAATGGATATGCCTTGGAAAGCGATCGCGCTTAGAGGCTAACACGCATTAGAATGGAATATGCCTTGGAAAAGAGATCGCGCATTAGAATGGAATATGCCTTGGAAAAGCGATCATGCATTAGAATGGAATTTTTTTTAAGTTTTAAGAGATTTTACCAGAAATATATAGTTGATATTTTTAATCAAAATGTAAAGTTGTCTGTCTGTTTCTTCTTCCCAAATTATTCCAATTCTATCCTTTTATGATATTAAGGTGGAATATGCCTTGGAAAAGCGATCACGCATTAGAATGGAATATGCCTTGGAAAGCGATCGCGCATTAGTAAAGGCGGAACGCGCATTGGAATGGATATGCCTTGGAAAAGCGTCGCGCATTAGAAGGAATATGCCTTGGAAAAGCGATCGCGCAGAGATGGAATATGCCTTGGAAAGCGAACGCGCATTAGAATGGAATATGCCTGGAAAAGCGGTCGCGCATTAGAAAGGCGAACGCGCATTAGAATGGAATATGCCTTGGAAAGTGATCGCGCATTAGAAAGGTGAACGCGCATTAAATGGAAAGCCTTGGAAAAGCATCGCGCATTAGAATGGAATTGCCTTGGAAAGGGAACGCGCTAGAAGGAATTGCCTTGGAGAAAGCGATCGCGCATTAGAATGAAATATGCCTTGGAAAAGGAACGCGCATTAGAATGGAATATGCCTTGAAAAGGGAAACGCGCATTAGAATGGAATTGCCTTGGAAAGCGTTGCGCATAGAAAGCAAACGCGTCATTAGAATGGAATATGCCTTGGAAAGCGATCGCGCATTAGATGGAATGCCCTTGGGACAACGACGCGCATTAGAAATGGAATATGCTTTGGAAAAGCGATTGCGCAAAGAGGCGACGCATTAGAATGGAATATGCCTTGGAAAAGCTCCGCCATTAGAATGGAATATGCCTTGGAAAAGGGAACAGCCATTAGAATGGAATAGCCTTGGAAAAGGATGCGCATAGAATGGAATATGCCTTGGAAAGGAACGCGCATTAGAATGGAATATGCCTTGGAAAAGCGTATGCGCATTAGAAAGGTGAACACGCATTAGAATGGAATATGCCTGGAAAAGCGATCGCGCTTAGAATGGAATAGCCTTGGAAAGGGAACGCGCATTATAATGGAATATGCCTTGGAAAAGGGAATGCGCATTAGAATGAATAGCTTTGGAAAACGATCACGCATTAGAATGGAATATTCCTTGGAAAAGCGAACGCGCATTAGAAGGGAATATGCCTTGGAAAAGCGATCGCGCATTAGAAAGGCGAACGCGCATTAGAATGGAATATGCCTTGGAAAAGCGATCGCGCATTAGAATGGAATATGCCTTGGAAAAGTGATTGCGCATTAGAAAGGCGAACGTGCATTAGAATGGAATATGCGATCGCGCATTATAATAGAATATGCCTTGGTAAAGCGAACGCGCATTAGAATGGAGTATGCCTTGGAAAAGGGAACACGCATTAGAATGGAATATGCCTTGGAAAAGCGAACGCGCATTAGAATGGAATATGCCTTGGAAAAGCAAATGCGCATTAGAATGGATTATGCCTTGGAAAAGTGATCGCGCATTAGAAAGGCGAACGCACATTAGAATGGAATATGCCTTGGAAAGCGATCGCGCATTAGAATGGAATATGCTGGAAAAGCGATCGCCATTAGATGGGAATATGCCTTGGAAAAGTGATCACCCATTAGAAAGACGAACGGCGATTAGAATGGAATATGCCTTGGAAAAGCGAACGTGCAGTAAAGGGAATTATGCCTTGGAAAAGCGATCGCGCATTAGAAAGGCGATCACGCATTAGAATGAATATGCCTTGGAAAAGCGATCACGCATTAGAATGGAATATGCCTTGGAAAAGGGAACGCGCATTAGAATGGAATATTCCTGGAAAGCGATGGCGCATTAGAATGAAAATATGCTTGGAAAGCGATCACGCATTAGAATGGATATCCTTGGAAAAGCGAACGCGCATTAGAAAGGCGAACACGCTTAGAATGTAATATGCCCTTGGAAAGCGCATTAGAAAGGCGATCGCGCATTAGAATGGAATTGCATTGGAAAGCGATCACGCATTAGAATGGAATATGCCTTGGAAAAGCGAACCGCATTAGAATGGAATAGCCTTGGAAAAGCGATCGCGCATTAGAATGGAATATGCCTTGGAAAAGCGATCGCGCATTAGAATGGAAATATGCTTGGAAAAAGCATCGCGCTTAGAATGGAATATCCTTGAAAAGTGATCGCGCATATAAAGGCGAACGCGCATTAGAATGTAATATGCCTTGGAAAAGCGCATTAGAAAGGCGATCGCTATTAGAATGGAATATGCATTGGAAAAGCGATCACGCATTAGAATGGAATATGCCTTGGAAAAGCGAACGCGCATTAAGAATGGATATGCCTTGGAAAAGCGATCGCGCATTAGAATGGAATATGCCTTGGAAAAGCGATCGCGCATTAGAATGGAATATGCCTGGTGAAAGCGATGCGCATGTAGAATGGAATATGCCTTGGAAAACGTGATCGCGCATTAGAAAAGCGATCGCGCATTAGAAAAGCGAACACGCATTAGAAAGGCGAACACGCATTAGAAAGGCGAATGTGCAGTGGAAAAGAGAATTTAATTCCAATTGAGAAATTCTAAAAAGATTGGCTAATAGACGTGGGTGACTTCTTGGTGAATGTGAGGTGGCCATTGATTTTAACTCGTTTTCTAGTGGGCTTTTCTGTTGTTCGAATGGTTTTTCGCAATGCAGTTCATCGTATGCGTTAAGTTTTCGCTGCGATACTTTTCGCGTTAATCGCGCCCCTCGCTTTTTTCAGACGCGAAGTGTGATTTTCGCCTTTTTTATAATAATGCGAAACGAAGCCCAAATGGCGCTATTTTCGCTGCGATGTGCTGCCGTAAATTATTGGCGAAATAGTGAAATCCTTTATAAAATATGCCCATATCTTTCATTTTGGATCTTAGTGTAATGTAAAGCATTACTCGGTTGTCTTGCCTAACTGCCCCCATATAGTCCTCCTTGTTCATTATTACCCCCCCACCTTTATTCCGCTTTCTTATATTTCTGTTCTTGGTGGATTTAGAGATTGAAGGCTTTTATATTCCTTTTTGAGTAGAGTTGTAGTGTTGGGGGGCATTTTTGCCAGCGTAATGAAGAGACCGTGCGATGTAACCAGGTTGTTGAAAGCGTCGAGGGAGGAGCTGTCAATCTCTGAATAAATGTCGGTTTTTGTCTTAAACTTTTCATAACGCCTGGTTTAAGTGAATTTTAGATTAAATTCTCATAAATTAAACCATTTCTCTTAAAGTCAAAAAGGGTTCCTTAATGTCACAAAGCCTAACCCATTATTGGTTAAGGCCCTTGTTCGTAGATAAACACTACAGTCAGCAGTATTGGCACAAGCTACGGTTCCCCTGTGGGGGCACAATGGATGGGAAGCATATAGGTGGTTATGTCTCCCTAAAGTGGAGTAGGTTCTTCAACGACAAGAAGTACTTCTCTATGGTGAT
The DNA here is from genome assembly GCA_019447015.1 of Hymenochirus boettgeri. Taxonomy (NCBI): domain Eukaryota; kingdom Metazoa; phylum Chordata; class Amphibia; order Anura; family Pipidae; genus Hymenochirus; species Hymenochirus boettgeri. The sequence goes on along the minus strand of CM033472.1, from coordinate 252,270,504 downwards.
GCCCACTGTGTATGGCAACTATGATTCACCTACATAATGGTACAGTAGCTGTAAGGCTCACACTGTTCCAGCACAGTTCTGTTGGGGAAGAATTTCAGGAACCGCTGGCTTGCTTCCCCAAAGCCATGGCCTGGTTCGGAGCACATGTTTGTTGCTGATGAGGGTTTCGACGTCTCTGAACATCCAATGGGACCCTATGCACCAAGTCTTTGAATGAATGTAAGGAGATGTTTAACTACAGACCCACTGAGCCATGTCGTGTAATAGAAATCTCATCTGACCAACAAGTAGAGGTCTTTCATCCCTCAATACAGATGATTCCTGCCATCAATTTATTGAAAGCTACATGTGTTCTGATCATAAATTACGAACGTTCGACGTATGGTCTCGAAAGGAACATTTACAGCCGCCGGCGTAATTACAGATACCCGCGCATTTAGAAATATCGCCGTAAAATAGGTGCATATGGATTTCAAATGAACAAGCCACTAAATCCAGTTAGGCTGAGGACACACTCAGCCGGATGGAAACCCACAACAGCGATGGGATCACACGTTAAATGCCCTGTATGACCTACCTTAAAATGGATATTATAAATAAGTTATGGTTGTTTTTGAACTTTATAACTGATTGTGTGGTATAAACCCCAAATGTGGACAATGGCCTTTTATTTAATGTTGTACAGGTGTAGCGGGAGCATTAGGTTCCAGATGGATCTGATAGATGGGAACCATAGAGATCCCAGCCCAGGAGGGAACATTCCATCTAGATAATTGGACACTTCCTCATCAGTCTCAATCAGCCTTGGATATGATAAAATAAACAGAGAGTGATCAGTAAAGGTAGAGATCTTCATGGCTACACACGGTTATTCACCAGGACACGCTTTGGGATCACAATCCATTAACACACAGATTATACTAATTTACTCCATTTATTCAAGACTAATTGTGACAATACATAGAGTTAGCAGACTATGTTATAGATTGGTATGACGATATGTTGATTCCATGTAATGTAACATATGTGGATCGTCTTATTACAGCAGAGATTGAAGACAAAGCCCATCCACCTGCTTATGTCCTTCGTACACACGGTCCTTACCTGGGCCCTGTAACACATTAGGGATATAAATGACTTGTAATATGATAAGGTACATTGACAGGGACGTGGGACCTGGGAATGTACATAGTAAGGTATAGATAGAAGAACAACACGACCAGCTGTAGAATCCCCAACGTGAGAACGAGACACGGAGGAGAGAAGACACTGAGAGAGTAGTAACTTCGTGAAACATAAATAAGAAGCAAAATGAAACAAGAATGAAGAAGACGGTGATAGAAATGACCATCAGGAAGTCAAGTAATACTAAATAATAAGAAAAAAAGATAACAACAAACAACAAAATAGATACACGGAGTAACATACAAGAAACCAAAAGAAATCATAAGAAAAAAATAAAAGAACGACCATCCCCATACATTAAAGTAATATAGAAAAAGAATATAATAAAATAATAAATCAATAATAATAATAATAATATATAATAACAGATAGATATATAAAAAATAAAGATATAAAAAAAAAAATAAAAAATAAAACCCAACATGATATAATAACAATAAAAATACAATTAATATAGTAATAATAATCAAAGAAAAATATAAATATAATAATGATAATAAATATAATAATAAAAATATATAATAAAATAATAATAATAATAAAATAATATAAAATAATATATAATATATAATAATATAATAAAATACTAATAACTAAGTCTAATATATTCTCCGTTTACTTTCTCTCACTTAATCTCCGTTATCTCCCTCCTCTCCGTTTTCTCTCTTTTTCTTCTCACTCTTTTTTTTTGTCCTCCTGTTAACTCTTATAACCTTCGTTCCGTTCCTTACTCCTACTAACGCTATTTCCTAATAACTCTCCTAACTAACTACCTAACTCATAACTAACTTTAGCGGGTTTTTCTTGATACAACCTTCTTTTTTTACCACGTGTAGAGTAGTCCCTTGTTGCTGTTTTTTTTCCATTCAAGTGCTTTCTCCCCCTTAACCGCCTCTATTGGCACGCAGTTCCAGTGTTACCAGGTCTACACAGTTAACAAGGACAGGGGTATGTACGCTGATCAACATCACAGGATTTTATTATTAAGTAACTTGCAATGTTTGAATTTCACCTGATAAACTCCCCGGCCTATGGAAACATCTGTCTCTACCTGTAATTACTATCATGTAATGAGAGCCAAGTCCTCTAAGACTGGCCAAGCGTTGGACCATTGAATAATACGCACTGCCCTTAATGGTTTTAATTCACTTCTATAAATAGTTCAGTAGCCAGGACCCCGAACCGCTGTGTTTTAAACTTAATGGAGAACGAAGTACGTTTTTTATATCCTAATATGAAAACTTCCCCCCAGAGCACCTATCATTGTAAGATTCCTCTCATTAAAACCTTGTTTCGCGTCGCACCCAGCCATGTGGCAGTGTAAATGCGTGCAATGACACGCTGGAAACGACATTTAATGTTTAGATCACCGGTAGCTAGCCTTCCATTCAGGCTCTCGGGGGCAAGCAATGTACAAGGCAGGAACACAGCAAGATTCAAGGAGGAAGAGTATAGGCTATGGGGGATAGAACAAAAAAAAGTACACACCTTTAGTTTTTAAGCTACAGCTACCCAGTACACTAAATTTATTACAGTGTACATAGCCCATTACCAAATTATAAATTGTGGAGAGACCCTTAGTAACAACAGGTTTATGGAATAAACCAACCACAGCTTATTGTATCTTTGTGTATGTGCTCTGTCTGTTGATGCCCATTTAGGTGATGAGGTTGGCTTTCTACTCCTGTTTCCCATGGTTCTTTGCAGCTGGTATGGCCCATTTGGTTGATGAGGTTGGGCTTTCATTCCTGTTTCCCCTGGTTCTTTGCAGCTGGTTGATGCCCATTTGGGTTGATGAGGTTGGCTTCTATTCCGTTTCCCATGTTCTTTGCAGCTGGTGATGCCCATTTGGGTTGATGAGTTTTTTGGGTTTGGATGCTTCTCCTGTTTCCCTGTTTTTGCGCTGGTGTGCCTTTGGGGTATGAGTTTGGCTTCTATTCTGTTTTCCTGGTTCTTTTGAGCTGGTGTGCCCTTTGGTGCTGACGGTTGGCTTCTATTCCGTTTCCCTGGGTCTTTGCGCTGGTGATGCCCATTTGGGTTGTCTGGGTGGCTTCTGTTCTGTTTCTCATGGTTCTTTGCACTGGTGATGCCCATTGGGTTGATGAGGTTGGCTTCTATTCCATTTTCGCATGGTTCTTTGCAGCTGGTGTGATGCCCATTGTTGTTGATGAGGTTGGCTTCTATTCCTATTTCCATGGTTCTTTGCAGCTGGTGATCCATTTGGGTGCTGAGGTTGGCTTCTATTCTGTTTCCCATGGTTCTTTGACAGCTGGTGATGCCCATGTTGGTTTGATGAGTTGGCTTCTATTCTGTTTCCCATGGTTTGTTCGTTGCAGCTGGTGATGCCCATTTGGGTTGATGAGGTTGGTGCTTCTATTCCTGTTTCCCATGTTTCTTTGCAGCTGGTGATGCCCATTGGGTTGATGAGTTGGCTTTCTATTCCTGTTTCCCATGGTTCTTTGCAGCTGTGATGCCCATTGGGTTGATGAGGTTGGCTTCTATGCCTGTTTCCCATGGTTCTTTGCAGCTGGTGATGCCCATTTGGGTTGATGAGGTTGGCTTCTATTCCTGTTTCCCATGGTTCTTTGCAGCTGGTGATGGCCCATTTGGGTTGATGAGGTTGGCTTCTATTCCTGTTTCCATGGTTCTTTGCAGCTGGTGATGCCCATTTGGTGTGATGAGGTTGGCTTCTATTCCTGTTTCCCATGGTTCTTTGCAGCTGGTGATGCCCATTTGGGTTGATGAGGTTGGTGCTAAATTAAGGTTTGTGACTGCCATGTGAAGGGCATTATCATTAGAAAAGGAGATTGGGAAGTTTGATTTCTATCTACATTAGCAGTGAGGACCCATTGCAATGAGATCTCCAGTGGCAATACTATACATATAACATTGATATAAAGTCGATACAGTAGTTTGTGAGCCCTTAAATGGGCGGCATCAGGGAAAATATTTATTTCAACTTATCTCCATAGCGTTTATTCCCATTGGTGCCCTGCACTGTACAGAGATGTGCTATAAGACAGACGAATGTATTTGTCCTTTACCATTAGAGTGGTGTCATGGTCCTGGCACTGTACGGATGTGCTATAGACAGAGAATTGTATTTGATCCTTTACCATTAGAGTTGTGATCATGGTCTGCACTGTACAGAGATGTGCTATAGACAGAGAATTGTATTTGATCCTTTCCCATTAGAGTTGTGATCATGGTCTGCACTGTACAGAGATGTTGCATAAAGACAAGAATTGTATTTGATCCTTTACCATAGAGATGTGATCATGGTCTGCACTGTACAAGATGGTGCTATAGACAGAGAATTGTATTGGATCCTTTCCCATTAGAGTTGTGATCACTTTCTGCACTGTACAGAGATGTGCTATAGACAGAGAATTGTATTTGATCCTTTACCATTAGAGATGTGATCATGGTCTGTTGTGAGTTGTGATCATGGTCTGCACTGTACAGAGATGTGCTATAGACAGACAGAATTGTATTTGATCCTTTACCACTAGAGATGTGATCATGGTCTGCACTGTACAGAGATGTGCTATAGACAGAGAATTGTATTTGTTCCTTTACCATTAGAGTTGTGATCATTGGGAGTGATGTCAATATTGAGTTAGGAACTAGGAAGGTAAATTAGTTTTAACTTAGGGGGCATATTTTATAAAGCAACGATAAAGCGCCAAAAATTACGCCGCACATCGCGGCCCCGCGAAAATAGCACTATCGCCGTATTTATAACGGCGAGCGCTATTCGTGTGTGCTGCGTATTTTTTTAAAATCCCTCCCGACGCCTCTCCTAAGGGGCCGGGGCATACGCCCCGCCCACACCCCGCGGCGGCGCGGCGACCACCCCCGCCGCTTCCCTCAGCCCCTCCCAACCCGTTCCCCGCACGTGCAATCTCGACGGGAGGCTAGGAGGGCTGCGGGAAGAGGCCGCAGCAGGTTGGTCGCGACCACCCGCCCGCGCACACCCCTCCACCGGCAACCCCCCAAGCCCCCGCCGCTCTGGAGGGAGCCGCTGGAGGGTGGAGGCTCCCTCCAGCGGGCCCTGAGAAGGGCCTTTTGGGGCTTAGGGGGTCCCTGCAGCTCAAACCGGGACCCCCCCTCCCCGGTCCTTATAAGGGCCCTTGCGGCACTGACAAGTGCCTTGGCGGGGGTCCCGCAGCTGAACCGGGACCCCAGTGCGGCTCTTAAAAAGAGCCCTTGGGCGGCGTCTTCTCTTTCTTCCAGTCCGGCGACACCAGCTCCGCCGAGGCCGCCGACCCCCGAGAGGTACCCCTGCGGCTGCCGGGGTACCCCCCGCGGCGCCGGCGACCTCAACGACCTCTACGCGATGGCATCTGAGTTCCGCTGCGGAAAGCTCCTCTTTATAGGTTGCAGAAATCCATAATCCGTTTGATTGTCAATTTTTTAATACTTGCTTACATTACCACCATCGATTTCGGGAAAGTTCTACAAATCTGTTTGGTTAATGTAAAGCAAAGTATTAAAAAAATTGACCATCAGAAACGGATTATGGATTTCTGCAACCGTATATAAGAGGAGCTTTCCGCCGCGGAACTCAGATGCCATCGCAGTAGATGGCTGAAGAAAGAAGAAAGAAGCGGCTGGCAAATCGGCTCCGCTGAGGCCGGCGGTGCCAGCGGCGCTCACTGTCGGCCGCAGTGAGCCTGCCGGCATCGGCAACCTGAGTGGGGTTGGTGTCGCCAGCCCGAAGACGTTGCCCAAGGCTCTTTTAAGAGCCGCACCTGGGGGTCCCGGGGTTCGAGCGCGGGACCCCGCCAAAGAACTTGTCAGTGCGCAAGGGCCCTTACAAGGGCCGGGGAGGGGGTCCCGGTTCGAGCTGCGGGACCCCTAAGCCCCAAAGGGCTCTTGTTGAGCGCGCAAGGCACTTGTAAGTGCCGCAAAGGCCCTTACAAGGGCCGGGGAGGGGGGGGTCCCGGTTTGAGCTGCGGGACCCCCTAAGCCCCAAAAGGCCCTTCTCAGGGCCCCGCTGGAGGGCACCTCCACCCTCCCAGCGGCTCCCTCCTCCTCCCCTCCCCGGGAGCGGCCAGGGCGGGGCTTGGAGGGGTTGCCGGGGAGGGGGTGCCGCGGCGGGTGGTCGCGACCACCTTGCTGCGGCCCCTTCCCGGCAGCCCCGCCTAGCCTCCCGTTCCGAGATTGCGCGAGCGGGGAACGGGTGGAGGGGCTGCTGGGAAGCGGGGGCGGGGTGGTCGCTGCCGCCGCGGGGGGTGTGGGCGGTGGCGTGTCTCCCGGGGCGGGTGCGACCACCCCCGTGGTTGCTGCCCATCCCCGCCGCGGGAGGTTAGTATCGGCTGACTTCGCCACCTTCAAGGTGGCGAATAAAACAGCCGATACTAGCCGACGAAACCAGTACCCCGCTTTATAAATAGAAGCGGCGGTAACAGGTAGTATCGCCGCGAAAGGTTAACGCTTCGTTAACTTTTCGCGGCCGTTTTTGGACTTTTTAAATCGTGGTAAACGCGATTTATGCGTTAATGTCCGCGAAACAGCTGCGAAAAGTTAACGAACCTTTATAAATATGCCCCTTAGAGACTGGGGTTTGGGCCAGGTACCTTGTTCCCTTTAACCTGGTGATCTAATCCCCCTCTATGGGCTAGCAGATTACAGGTCAATCAGATTATAACCCTAAGACCCTATAGTTATTTTCCTATAAACACAACCATGTCTCCACCTTAACCTGTAAAATAACACCAGCATCCTGACTATGGTCACAGTGTCCCTTCCGGGATGTCACAGCTCCGCACTCTGACAGATTCGCCTCTGAACCATTACAGAAAACCTTGTCCACCAGACTGGTCCAGATCCAGGAGAGAAATGTGCTGACTTTGGAGCTTCAATAGCAGTTCCACATCCCAACTGTCTGCAAACTACATTGCATCTGCAAGGTCCCATTGCACATCACACACTGACCCCCACTGCCTTTGTAATAAACCTCGACCCGCCAAGCAAGGATTACTCCCATTCCACTAGGGTCACCTTGGATATGACTGAAAGAATAGGACAAAACATCATTCACAATGTTATAAATATAGTCGTTGGACCCTTATTTAACATGGGGAACATAAATACTTTACAGGACTCCTACTATATTTCAGAAATATCCATATAAAGAGGATTCAACTAGCGTGTTCTCAATCACTGTAAAGTGCATGTCTAATACAGCGAAGTGACATAGTCATCACTTCTAATACATTCAATAACCAGCCTCATCCCCCAAAATCCCTCCTATACAAATCTAGAGCAGCAGCATAAGGAGAGGAAGATGGCAGCCCATTTAGACAGCATTGAAACCATTATATATATTCCTCTATGGGTTGTGAATTATGCACTTTAGCTAAAGTGTTTTCTTGTCTCCCATTAAAACCCATTACTATTGGCTAAATCTAATTTATTTCTAAGCCAATAATATAAAGGGTACCTGGTACCCAATGAAGAAATGCATTATGTTTTCTAGTTGTGTAATAGATGATAAGAGGGGGTATAGAACCTAGATAGACAGTATATATTAGATAGACAGTATATATTAGATAGACAGTATATATTAGATAGACAGTATATATTAGATAGACAGGATATATTAATAGACAGTATATATTAGATAGACAGTATATATTAGATAGACAGGATATATTAGATAGACAGTATATATTAGATAGACAGGATATATTAGATAGACAGTATATATTAGATAGACAGTATATATTAGATAGACAGTATATAATTAGATATACAGGATATATTAGATGACATATATATTAGATAGACAGTATATATTAGATAGACAGGATATATTAGATAGACAGTATATATTAGATAGACCAGGATATATTAGATAGACAGGATATATTAGATAGACAGGATATATTAGATAGACAGTATATATATTAGATAGACAGGTATATTAGATAGACAGGATATATTAATAGACAGGATATATTAGATAGACGTATATATTAGATGACAGGATTATTAGCTAGACAGATATATTAGATGACAGTATATTAAGATAACAGATATATTAGATAACAGTATATATTAGATAGACAGGATATATTATAGACAGAATATAGATAGACAGGATATATTAGATAGACAGTATCTATATAGTAGATATCTATTAAGATAGACAGGATATATTGATAGACAGTAATATATTAGATAGACAGTATATATTAGATAGACAGGATATATTAGATATACAGTATATATTAGATATATCAGGATATATTAGATAGACAGTATATATTAGATAGACAGGATATATTAGATAGACAGGATATATTAGATAGACAGTAACTATTGGATAGACAGTATATATTAATAGACAGGATATATTAGATAGACAGTATATATTAGATAGACAGGATATATTAGATAGACAGGATATATTAGATAGACAGTATAATTAGATAGACAGTATATATTAGATATACAGTATATATTAGATAGACAGTATATATTAGATCGACAGTATATATTAGATAGACAGTATATATTAGATAGACAGTATATATTAGATAACAGGATATATTAGATAGACCGGATATATTAGATAGACGGTATATATTAGATAGACGGTATATATTAGATAGACGGTATATATTAGATATACGGTATATATTAGATAGACAGTATATATTAGATAGACAGGATATATTAGATAGACAGGATATATTAGATAGACAGGATATATTAGATAGACAGTAACTATTGGATAGACAGGATATTTAGATAGACAGTATATATTAATGAGATATATTAATACAGGATATATTAGATCGACAGTACTATTGGTAGACGTATATTAGATAGACAGTATATATTAGATAGACAGTAACTATTGGATAGACAGTATATATTAGATAGACAGTATATATTAGATAGACAGTATATATTAGATAGACAGTAACTATTGGATAGACAGTATATATTAGATAGACAGTAACTATTGGATAGACAGTATATATTAACATAGACAGTAACTATTGGATAGACAGTATATTTAGATATCAGGATATATTAGATAGACAGTATATATTAGATAGACAGGATTATTAGATAGACAGATATATTAGATTAGACAGTATATATTAGATAGACAGTAACTATTGGATAGACAGTATATATTAGATAGACAGGATTTTTAGATAGACAGGATATATTAGATAGACAGTATATATTAGATAGACAGTAACTATTGGATAGACAGTATATATTAGATAGACAGTATATATTAGATAGACAGTATATATTAGATAGACAGGATATATTAGATAGACAGGATATATTAGATAGACAGTATATATTAGATAGACAGGATATATTAGATAGACAGTATATTAATAGACAGATATCTTAGATAGACAGTAACTATTGATAGACAGTATATATGATAGACAGTATATATTAGATAGACATAATAGGATACAGTATATATATATAGACATATTAGATAGACAGTAACTATTGGATAGACAGTATATATTAGATAGACAGGATATATTAGATAGACAGTAACTATTGGATAGACAGTATATATTAGATAGACAGTATATATTAGATAGACAGGATATATTAGATAGACAGGATATATTAGATAGACAGTATATATTAGATAGACAGTAACTATTGGATAGACAGTATATATTAGATAGACAGGATATATTAGATAGACCGGATATATTAGATAGACAGTATATATTAGATAGACAGGATAATTAGATAGACAGGATATATTAGATAGACAGTATATATTAGATAGACAGTAACTTTTGATAACATTATAATATTAGATAGACAGTATATATTAGATAGACGGATATATTAGATAGACAGTATATATTAGATATAAGATAATTAGATAGACATGATATATTTATAGACAGTATATATTAGATAGCAGGATCTATTAGATAACAGGATATATTAGATAGACATAACTATTGGATAGAAGTATATATTAGATAACAGTAATATTGATAGACAGTAAATTATTGATAGACAGTACTATTGGATAGACGTATATATAGATAGACAGGATATATTAGATAGACAAGGATATATTAGATAGACAGGATATATTAGATAACGGATATATAGATGACAGTATATATTAGATAGACAGTAACTATTGGATAGACAGTATATATAGATAGACAGGATATATTAGATAGACAGGATATATTAGATAGACAGTTATTAGATAGACAGTAACTATTGGATAGACAGTATATATTAGATAGACAGTAACTATTGGATAGACATATATTTAGACGTATATATTAGATAGACAGGATATTTAGAACAGTATATATTAGATAGACGTATAGATTAGATAAGATATATTAGATAGACAGGATATATTAGTAGACAGTATATATTAGATAGACAGGATATATTAGATACAGTATATTTGATAGACGGTATATAGATAACAGATAAATTAGATAGACAGATATATTAGATATACAGTATATATTAGATAGACAGTATTATTAGATAGACAGGATAATTAGATAGACGTAATATTGGATATACATATAGTATTAGATAGACAGTATATATTAATATAGAAGTAACTATTGGATAAACAGTATATATTAGATCACAGTAACTATTGGATAGACAGTATATATTAGATAGACAGGATATATAGATAGACATAATATATTAGATAGACAGGATATATTAGATAGACAGTAATATAGATAGACAGGATAATATTAGATAGACAGTATATTACTATATACAGGATTATTAGATAGACAGTATATATTAGATAGACAGGATCATATAGATAGACAGTAATATAGATAGACAGTATATATTAGATAGACAGGATAAATTAGATAGACAGTAACTATTGGATAGACAGTATATATTAGATAGACAGTATATATTAGATAGACAGTAACTATTGGATAGACAGTATATATTAGATATTGGATATTGATAGACAGTATATATTAGATAGACAGTATATATTAGATAGACAGTAACTATTGGATAGACAGTATATATTAGATAGACAGTAACTATTGGATAGACAGTATATATTAGATAGACAGGATATATTAAATAGACAGTATATATTAGATAAACAGGATATATTAGATAGACAGTATATTAGATAGACAGGATATATTAGATATACATAATATTAGATAGACGGATATTAGATAAGTATATATAGTAGACAGGATATATTAGATAGACAGGATATATTAGATAGACAGGATATATTAGATAGACAGTATATATTAGATAGACAGGATATATTAAATAGACAGGATATATTAGATAGACAGTAACTATTGGATAGACAGTATATATTAGATAGACAGGATATATTAGATAGACAGTAACTATTGGATAGACATATATGTAGATAGACAGTATATATTAGATAGACAGTAACTATTGGATAGACAGTATATATTAGATATACAGTATATATTAGATAGACAGTATCTATTAGATAGACAGTATATATTAGATAGACATTATATATTAGATAGACAGGATATATTAGATAGACAGTATATATTAGTAGACGGTTATATATAGATAATACGATATATTAGATAGACAGTACTATTGGATAGAACAGTATATTAAGATAGACCAGATATATTAGATAGACAGTATATTTGATAGACAGTATATATTAGATAGACAGTATATATTAGAAGACAGTAACATTGGATACAGTATATAAGATAGACAGTATATATAGATAGACAGTACTATTGGATAGACAGTAATATTAGATATAACAGTATATATTAGATAGACAGTTATATTATATATAGTATATATTAGTAGATCAGTATATATTAGATAGACAGTATATATTAGATGACAGTATATTGGATAGACCAGTAGATATTATATGACAGTAACTATGGATAGACAGTAACTCATTGGATGATATATATTAGATAGACAGTATATATTAGATAGACAGTAACTATTGGATAGACAGTATATATTAGATATACAGGATATATTAGATAGACAGTATATATTAGATAGTCAGGATATATTAGATAGACAGAATATATTGGATAGACAGTATATATTAGATAGACAGTATATATTAGATAGACGATATATTATAAACAGTACATTAGATATAACAGTATACATTAGATAACGTATATATTGGATAGACAGTATATTAGATAGACAGTATATATTAGATAATACAGTATATATAGATAGACAGTATAATTAGAAGACAGGATATATTAGATAGCACAGTATATATTAGATAGATACAGATATTTAGATAGACAGTATATATTAGAATAGTCGGATATATTAGATGACAGTATATATTGATAACGTATATTAGATAGACAGATATATTAATAGACAGTATACTTAGATACAGTATACATTAATAGATCATATATATTAGATAGACAGGATATATATTAGATAGACATTAATATATTAGATAGACAGTATAATTAGATAGACAGGAGATATATTAGATAGACAGTATATATTGGATAGACAGTCTATATAGATAGACAGTAATATATTGATAGACAGGTATATATTGATAGACAGGATATATAGATAGACGTATACTTAGATAGACATACATTAGATAGACAGTATACATTAGATGACAGGATATATTAGTAGACAGTATACATTAGATGACAGGATACTAATAGACAGTATATATAAGATAGACAGTAATATTAGATAGACAGTATATATTAGATAGACGATATATAGATAGACAGTATATATTAGATACAGATATATTAGATAGACAGGATTATTAGATAGACATTATATTAGATAGAAGATATATAGATAGACAGTAATATTAGATAGACAGTATATTAGATAGACATATATATTAGATAGACAGATATATTACGAGATAGACAGTAATATATGATCAGACAGGATATATTAGATAGACAGTATATACTTAGATGACAGGATATATTAGATAGACAGTATATTAGATAGACAGATATAGATATAGACAGTAATTGAAGACAGTATATATTAGATAGCAGGATATATTATATAGACGATATATAGTCAGTATATATTAGATAGAGAGGATATATTAGATAGAAAGTATATATTTTCTTATCTTACCTGACTGTGAACAAAGGATCTCGGCCTCTGGGAGTTCACACTTGTCGAGCTTTGATGACACAGTGGCACATTGAGACACCTGGGATTCATGACCATTGCAGTAGATTCCTTCTAGAACTGGAGAAGTTGAACTTGAAGTTTCCTTTGGACTTTTATATTCTGCCATCTCAATAGCCGGACCACAGCCCATCTGTCTGCAAACCACCACATCTTCCAACAGGTCCCAGTCATCCGCACAGACCGGACCCCACTTCCCTCCATAATTAACTCTCAGTTTTCCAGAACATGTGCTACTGCCACCAATCAGCCGAATTCCAGAGGGAGCTGAGAATTAACAAAAAATAATAATGTCTTCCAGCAGATGTGCTAATGGCAAGTTCGTTAATAACTGGTATTAATACATATACTGTAGTTCTGGTTGGTACAGGGATACTATATAATAATGAGAATTACTGGTATTAATACATATACTGTAGTTCTGGTTGGTACAGGATACTATATAATATTGAGAATTACTGGTATTAATACTATACTGTAGTTCTGTTTGGTACGGGGATACTATATATATTGAGAATTACTGGTATTAATACATATACTGTAGTTCTGGTTGGTACAGGGATACTATAATAAATGAGAATTACTGTATTAATATATCATTACTGATTTTCGGTTGGTACAGGGATACTATATAATATTGGAATTACGGTATTAACATTATACTGTAGTTCGGGTTGGTACAGGGATACTATATATATTGAGAATTACTGGTATTAATCATATACTGTAGTTCTGGTTGGTACAGATACTATATAATATTGAGAATTACTGGTATAATACATATACTGTAGTTCTTGTTGGTACGGGGATACTATTAATATTGAGAATTACTGGTATTAATACATATACTGTAGTCTGGTTGGTACAGGATACATATAAATGAGAATTACTGGTATTATACATATACTGTAGTTCTGGGTGGTAAGGGATACTATATAATAGTTGAGAATTACTGGTATTAATACATATACTGTAGTTCTGGTTGGTACGGGATACTATATAATATTAATAATTCTGGTATTATACATATACTGTAGTTCTGGTATGGTAAGGGATACTATTTAATATTAGAATTACTGTATTAATACATATACTGTAGTTCTTGTTGGTACAAGGGATACTATAAATATTGAGAATTACTGGTATTAAACATATACTGTAGTTCTGGTTGTACGGGATACTATATAATTTGAGAATGACTGGTATTAATACACTATACTGTAGTTCTGGTTGGTACAGGGATACTATATAAATTGAAATTACTGGTATTAAATACATATACTGTAGTTCTGGTTGGTACAGGGATACTATATAATATTGAGAATGTACTGGATTAATACATTACTGTAGTTCTGGTTGGTACAGGGTATATATATATGAGATATTACTGTATTAATACATATATGTAGTTCTGGTTGGGTACAGGGGATACTATATAATATTGTGAGAATTACTTTAATAAACTATACTGTAGTTCTGGCTGGTAAGGGATACTATATAATATGGATTACTTGTATAATACATATAATACTGTAGTTTGGTGGTACATGATACTATAATATGAGAATTACTGGTATTAATACTATACTGTTTCTGGTTGGTACGGGATACTATAAATATTGAGAATTACTGGTTTAATATAATATACTGTAGTTCTGTTGTGGTAACAGGGATACTATTAAAATTGGAATACTGATTAATACATATATGTGTAGTTCTGGTTGGTACAGGGATCATATAATATTGAGAATTACTGGTATTAATCCATATACATGTAATTCTGTTGGTACAGGGATACTAATAATATTGAAATTACTGGTATTAATACATATACTGTAATTGCTGGTTGGTACGGCATGACTATATAATATTGAGCATTACTGGTATTAATACATATAATGTATTCTGGTTGGTACAGGGATACTATATATATTGAGAATTACTGGTATTAATACATATACTGTAGTTCTGTGTTTGGGGTACTATATAATATTGGAATTATATGTTGTAATATATACTGTAATTCTGGTTGGTACGGGATCTATATAAATTGAGAATTACGGTATTAATACATATATGTAGTTCTGGTTGGTTACAAGGGGATACTATATATATTGAGAATTACTGGTATAATAACATATACTGTAGTTCTGTTTGTACGGGATACTATATAATATTGAGAATTATTGGTATTAATATTATATGTAGTTCTGGTTGTACAGGATACTATATAAATATTGGAATTACTGGTATTAATACAATACTTAGTTTCTGGTTGGTACAAGGATCTATACTATATTGAGAATTACAGGTATTTACATATATGTATTTCTGGTTGGTACAGGGATACATTAATATTGAGATTACTGGATTATCATCATTGTAGTTCTGGTTGGTACGGGATACTATATAATATTGAGAATTACTGGTATCTAATACTATAAAAGGCAAAGCTCAACTCACTGCACTCACTCATCACTAATTCTTGCGCAACTAGTGTCGTGGAGGCAGAAGGCTTAATTTGCGGCTCATTCATTGCACCTTACTTACAAAGATTAGCAGGTTTCGTTTCTAAATTCACCGAACACTCACTCACTCACTCTACTCACTCATCACTAATTTTCCAACTTGCCGTGGAGCAGAACGGCTTAAATTTGGCAGGCTCATTCATGCCCATTACTTACAAACAGTTTAAGCAGGTTTTCGTTTCGAAATTCCACCTGTAACGTCACTCACTCACTCACTCATCACTAATTCTCCAACTTGCCGTGGAGAAGACGGCTTAAATTTCGGCAGGCCTCATCTCATTGCACCCTTACTTACAAAGTTAGGCAGGTTTCGTTTGAAATTCCACCCTTAACACTCACTCACTCATGCCTTTCTATACAATAAAAGGCAAACCTCACTCACCCTCATCCACTAATTCTCCAACTTGCCGTGAGGCAGACTGCTTAAATTTCGCAGGCTTCATTCATTGCACCTTACTTACAAAGTTGCAAGGTTTGATTGGGAATTCCACCTGTAACACTCACTCGCCTCACACTCATCACTATTCTATTCTCCAACTTGCCGGTGGAGGCACAGGCTTAATTTCGCAGGCTCATTCATTGCACCTTACTTCAAAAGTTAAGCAGGTTTTAGATTGGAAAATTCCCCACCTGTACCACTCACCCATTCACTCACTCACTCTCACTTTTCCTAACTATACTAATAAAAGGCAAGCCCTCACTTCACTCACTCACTCACTCACTCATTCACTCCTCACTCACTCACTCACCTCACTCAAGTCATCACTAATTCTCCAACTTGCCGTGGAGGCAGACGCTTAAATTGGCAGGCTCATTCATTGCACCTTCTTACAAAAGTTAAGCAGGTTTCTTTTCGAAAAGACAAAGCCCTCACTCACTCACTCACTCACTCTACTAATTCTCCAACTTGCCTCACTCTCACTAATTCTCCAACTTGCCCGTGGAGGCAGACGGCTTAAATTTGGCAGGCTCATTCATTGCACCTTACTTAAAACTTAGCAGTTTAGTTTCGAAAAGGCAAAGCCCCTCACTCACTCACTCACTCATCACTAATTCTCCAACTTTCCCGTGAGGCAGACGGCTTAAATTTGGCAGGCTGATTCATTGCACCTTACTTACAAAGTTAAGCATGTTTCGTTTCGAAAAGCAAGCCCTCACTCACTCACTCACTCACTCATCACTAATTTTCCAACTTGCTGCCCTCACTCACATCACTCACTCACTCATCACTAATTCTCCAACTTGCCTCACTCATCACTAATTCTCCACTTGCCGTGGAGGCAGACGGCATAAATTTGGCAGGCCTCATTCATTGCCCTTCCTTACAAAAGTTAAGCAGGTTTCGTTTCGAAAAGGCAAAGCCCTCACTCACTCATTCACTCACTCATCACTACCCTCCTCACTAATTCTCCTCCAACTTGCCATGGATGCAGACGGCTTAAATTGGCAGGCTCATTCATTGCAACCTTACTTACAAAAGTTAAGCAGGTTGGTTCGAAAAGGCAAAGCCCCATCACCTCACTCACCTCACTCACACTCATCACTAATTCTCCAACTTGCCTCCTCATCACTAATTCTCCAACTTGCCGTGGAGGCAGACGGCTTAAAATTTGGCAGGCTCATTCACTGCACCTTATTTACAAAAGTTAAGCAGGTTTCGTTTCGAAAAGGCAAAGCCCTCCACTTACTCCACTCACTCTCACTAACTCATCACTAATTCTCCAACTTGCCGTGGAGGCAGACGGCTTAAATTTGGCAGGCTATTCATTTGCACCTTACTACAAAAGTTAAGCAGGTTTCGTTTCGATACTAACAGGCAAAAGCCCTCACTCACTCACTCACGTCATCACTAATTCTCCAACTTGCCGTGGAGCAGACAGCTTAATTTGGCAGGCTCATTCATTGCACCTACTTATCACAAAGTTAGCATGTTTCTTCTTGAAAGGCAAAGCCTTCACTCACTTCACTCACCACTCACTCATCACTAATTCTCCACCTTGCCATGGAGGCACACGTCTTAATTTGGCGGCTCATTCATTGCCCCTTAATTACACAAGTTTAAGCCATGTTTCGTTTCGAAAAGGCAAAGCCCTCATCACTCACTCACTCATCACTTTAACCTCATCACTAATTCTCCAACTTGCCGAGGCAGACGGCTTAAATTTGGCAGGCTCATTCATTGCACCTTACTACAAAAGTTAAGCGGTTTCGTTTCGAAAAGGCAAAGCCCTCACTCACTCACCTCACTCATCACTAACTCAATCACTAATTCTCCAACTTGCCGTAGAGGCAGACGGCTTAAATTTGGCAGGCTCATTCATTGCACCTTACTTACAAAAGTTAAGCAGTTTCGTTTCGAAAAGGCAAGCCCTCACTGATCCTCACTCACTCACTCACTCACACATCACTATTCTCCAAACTTGCCGTAGAGGCAGACGCGCTAAATTTTGCAGGCTCATTCTTCACCTTACTTACAACAAAGTTAAGCAGGTTTTGTTTTGAAAAGGCAAAGCCCTCACTCACTCACTCACTCCCTCCATCACTAATTCTCCAACTTGCCGTGGAGGCAGACGGCTTAAATTTGGGCAGGCTCATTCATTGAACCTTGTATTTACAAAAGTTAAGCATGTTTCGTTCGAAAAGGCAAAGCCCTCACTCACTCACTCATCACTAATTCTCCAACTTGCCGTGGAGGCAGACGCTTAAATTTGGCAGTCTCATTCATTGCACCTTATTTACAAAGTTAAGCAGGTTTCGTTTCGAAAGGCAAAGCCCTCACTCACTCACTCCTCACTCATCACTAATTCTCTCCCAACTTGCCGTGAGGCAGACGGCTTAAATTTGGCAGGCTCATTCATTGCACCTTATTTACAAAAGGTAAGCAGTTTCGTTTTGAAAAGGCAAAGCCCTCACTCACTCACTCATCACTAATTCTCCCACTTGCCATGGAGGCAGACGGCTTAATTTGGCAGGCTCATTCATTGCACCTTACTTACAAAAGTTAAGCCAGGTTCGTTTCGAAAAGGCAAAGCCCTCACTCACTCACCACTCATCACTAACTCATCACTAATTCTCCAACTTGCCGTAGAGCAGACGGCTTAAATTTGGCAGGCTCATTCATTGCACCTTACTTACAAAAGTTAAGCAGGTTTCGTTTCGAAAAGGCAAAGCCCTCACTCACTCACCTCACTCACACATCATCACTTAATCTCCAACTTGCCGTAGAGGCAGACGGCCTAAATTTTGCGGCTCATTCATTGCACCTTACTTACCAAAGTTAAGCAGTTTTGTTTTGAAAAGGCAAAGCCTCACTCACCTCACTCACTCATCACTAATTCTCCAACTTGCCGTGGAGGCAGACGGCTTAAATTTTGGCAGGCTCATTCATTGCAACCTTATTTAACAAAGTTAAGCCTGTTTCGTTTTTCGAAAAGGCAAAGCCCTCACTCACTCACTCATCACTAATTCTCCAACTTGGCCGTGGAGGCAGACGCTTAAATTTGGCAGGCCTCATTCATTGCATGCAACCTTATTAACAAAAGTTAAGCAGGTTTTCGTTTCGAAAAGCAAAGCCCTCACTCACTCACTCACTCATCACTAATTCTCCTAACTGCCCGTAGAGGCAGACGCTAAATTTGGCAGGCTTCATTCTTGCACCTTATTTACAAAAGGTAAGCAGGTTTCGTTTTGAAAAGGCAAAGCCCTCACTACTACTCACTCACTCACTCACTCACTCACTCATCACTAATTCTCCAACTTGCCGTGGAGGCACATGGCTTAAATTTCACAGGCTCATTCATTGCACCTTACTTACAAATTTAAGCAGGTGTCGTTTCGAAAATTCCACCTGTCACCTGAGTATCTGACATTGCAACCTGTCCGGTGTATCTGACATGTGCCCTGTAACAGTGAGTATCTGACATTGCACAGACGGTTGGTCCAATTTCAACCAAATTTGGTATGTCATATACTCCTTTACAAGTAAAAGGTTAACGAAATTTTTTTTAGGGTGGAGGTGAATGGGGAATAAATTTTGAACTCCTGCACACTAACGCTGGACCGATTTTTACCAAATTCAGGGTGTGTGCGGGGGACTGGCTGAGGTGTAAGGGGAAGGGTTTGGAGGGTGGACAGAGGAATAGTGGGGGGTATTAGGCGGATGGGGAGGGGTGGTGGGGGTTATTGAGTGGGAGGGGAATAGAATTTTGAACTCCTGCACACAACGGCTGACCGATTTTTACCAAAATTTCAGGGTGTGTGCGGGGACTGGCTGAGGTATTTGAATACATCTCCGCGTGCGAACGCGGGTATTGCTGCTAGTTACATTATATAACTAATATAGATAATGGTATTGGGTATAGACTGGTATTAATGTATTCATTAGACTGTAGTGTAGGATACAAGCCCATACTAGATCTTGTTATATATATTAGTATTGTTACTATAGAATACCCATGAACATACCAGTAACTTACTTATATAACTAATATAGATATGGTAAGGATTAGACTGGTATTAATGTATTACATTAGACTGTAGTGTAGGATACAAGCCCATACTAGATCTGTTATATATATTAGTATTGTTACTATAGAATACCCATGACATACCAGTACATTACATTATATAACTAATATAGATAATGGTAATGGGTATAGACTGGTATTAATGTATTACATTAGACTGTAGTGTAGGATCAAGCCCATACAGATCTGTTATATATATTAGTATTGTTACTAATAGAATACCCATGACATCACCAGTACATTACATTATATAACTAATATGATAAGGTAATGGGTATTAGACTGGTATTACGTATTAACATTAGACTGTAGTGTAGGATACAAGCCCTACTAGATCTGTTATATATATAAGTATTGTTTACTATAGAATACCCATGACACCATACATTACATTAATAACTAATATAGATAATGGTAATGGGTATAGACTGGTATTAATGTATTACATTAGACTGTAGTGTAGGATCAAGCCCATACTAGATCTGTTATATATATAAGTATTGTTCTAGAATACCCATGACATACAGTACATTACATTATATACTAATATAGATAATGGTAATGGGTATAGACTGGTATTAATGTATTACATTAGACTGTAGTGTAGGATACAAGCCCATACTAGATCTGTTATATATATAGTATTGTTACTATAGAATACCCATGACTACCGTACATTACATTATTAACTTAATATAAAATGGTAATGGGTATAGACTGGTATTAATGTATTACATTAAGACTGTAGTGTAGGATACAAGCCCTACTAGATCTGTTATATATATAATTATTGTTACTATAGAATAAACCCATGACATACCCTACATTACTTATATACTAATCTAGTAATGGTAATGGTGTATAGACTGTTATTAATGTATTAATTAGACTGTGTTGTAGGATACAAGCCCATACTAAATCTGTTATATATATTAGTATGTTACTATAGAATACCCATGAAACCAGTACATTACATTATCTAACTAATATCGATATGGTAATGGGTTAGACTGGTATTAATGTATTACATTAGACTGTAGTGTAGGATACAAGCCCATACTAGATCTGTTATATATATTAGTATTGTTACTATGACTACCCATGATACCAACTCCTACATTCCTATAACTAACTATGATAATGGTAATGGTTAGACTGGTATTAATGTATTACATTAGACTGTAGTGTAGGATTACAAGCCCATACTAGATCTTTATATATATTAGTTTGTTACATAGAATACCCATGACATAGACCAGTACATTACATTATATAACTAATAAATAATGGTAATGGGGTATAGACTGGTATTAATGTATTACATTAGACTGTAGTGAGGATACAAGCCCATACTAGAATCTGTTATTATATTATAATCTTTGACTATAGAATAACCCATGACATACCGTACTACATTATATAACATATAGATATGGTAATGGGTATAGACTGTATTATGTATTACATTAGACTGTAGTTAGGATACAAGCCATCTAGATCGTTTATATATTAGTATGTACTATAGAATACCATACATACCCTTTGAGAACAGACACCCAGTAGAGACGTTGAGTAACTGACTCCTCTCTCCAAGACTCTGTGCACTTGGATACTCACTCTGAACCTGAGCACAATATTCTGTCAATGTTGGCCCCTGGGCCCAGAATCCCTGCAGGTTCTCCCTGTATTTTTCTCTATTGGGCCACATCCTATCTGTTTGCAGATCAGCGCCGCCTCCCGTGGGTCATATCCCAACACAGACTGTTCTTGGGGAGTTATCACAGTCACCTCCACAATCCCATCACATTGACGGATCCATTGACAAGTCACAACAGCTCCCACACCTGAACACAATGCAAAGGATTCATAGGGATATTATGATAGAATGATATAATAGAAATATAATCCACCCCTCCTTCAACGCAATGGACCTGTAAATAAATAATCTTATAATCGGTGCGCTACTACGTAGTTTCTTTCTAGCCACAAGGGCACTTCTAAGTGTTAGGGAGGGGGATCCATGTTTAAGCTGCGGGACGCCTTAAGTCCCCAAAAGGCCCTTCTAATGGACATCAATGTCCTTCTAAGGACCCCGGAGGGGGTCCCCGGTTGAGATGTAGGACCCCCCAATGTCCAGCTTCGGGACTTTTGGCCGTTTGAGGATAACTGGGTTCGGAAAAGCTTGGAAAGCGAATTCAGGAAAATCTGTGAGATCCTCGTTTCGCAGAGCCCCCGAGACCCTGAGATCCTCCGCGGATTCGGGTTTGGAACCACGACCGGCCAAGTCTAAATCTCTACCACCTTATTGATCACCTCATATAATAATAATAATGTCAACTGGTTACACAAAAGATCCTCAGAACTTAACCAAGTTACTTCATGTAAAGGCAACAGTGCAAACTTGTTCAATTGAAAATTATAGGTGAAAAATACTTTACTTTGCGTGTAAAGTAGTTTAAAATGGGAATTATTCTAATAACCCTAAACCCCACGACCCTAACCCACTCTCCACATACCCCTTATATATACCCAGGGTGAGTACTTAAACCACTAGTCCTTATCCCTGCCTAGATCCCCTGTACCAGGTCTTGTGCAATGGAAATAGAGTCATCTGCTCTGACCTGGTACAGGGGTGAAGGCCAAGTATCTTCTCATGTCCTCGCAGGTCTTGTAGAATTCCTACTTATCCCAGAGCTTTGTGTCCTCCATTAAATGGCTCAGGACAAGAAAGGGATATTTAGTGTTATTCAGGAACACGAACCCTAATCAACGTACCAGACATATATGAACCAGGAGAAAGTATAGGGGAGGGTTGCTGGGAAATTATCTTCACTTGCTCACCAAAGCCGAGCATGTACCCCAGCACTGTGATGATTCCTTTCTGGGTTCTTCTCTCTTTCCATTCACCAAGTAACATTGTGAAAAATCATTTTCAGAACCACTGCATGGGTCCTTTATCCACAACCTGACCGATCCGGACCCAAACGGGTCTCCCTTTAAAGCTTCCAAGGAAGGACCACATCCCAATGGTCTGCAAATAACATCGGCACCGTGTCCTGTCCCACTTCTCATCACTCAACCAAACCCCATGATTGGTTATAAAACATTCCACCTGCCATGGCATGGGCCCACTGCCACCAGCCAGCCTGAACCCGAAGAGAACTGGGGGAGAGAAGAAAAGTCATTAAACAATACTCTCCATGAGTCCTTAATACGCTCTTATTTACAGTTTGTTACGACAAGAGAACATTATATATATATAAAGGTCATGTTACTGCCATACTAGAATACAATGTCTTCAAAAACCTATTCTGTATATACTGTTATTATTTATAGGGTGTAGAGTAGGAGTGTTTCTAGGGGACTGACCAATAGATACTGACTAGGGGGTAAGTAGAGTGTTACTAGGGGACTGACCAATAGCACTCATAGGGGGTAGTAGGAGTGTTACTAGGGGACTGACCAATAGCACTGATAGGGGTAAGTAGGAGTGTTACTAGGGGACTGACCAATAGTACTGATAGGGGTAGTTAGAGTGTTACTAGGGGACTGACCATAGCACTGATAGGGGGTAAGTCGGAGTGTTTACTAGGGGACTGCCAATGCACTGATAGGGGTAAGTAGGAGTTTCTAGGGGACTGACCAATACCACGATAGGGGTAAGTAGAGATGATACTAGGGGACTGACCAATACACTGATAGGGGGTAGTAGGAGTGATACTAGGGGACTGACCATAGCACTGATAGGGGGTAAGTAGGAGTGATACTAGGGGACTGACAATAGCACTGATAGGGGGTAAGTCGGAGTGTTACTAGGGACTGACCAATAGCACTGATAGGGGGTAAGTAGGAGTGTTACTAGGGACTGACCACTAGTAACTGATAGGGGTAAGTAGGAGTGTTTACTAGGGGACTGACCATAACACTGATAGGGGGTAGGTAGGAGTGTTACTAGGTTACTAGGGGACTGAATAGCACTGATAGGGGTAAGTAGGAGTGTTACTCATGGGACTGACAATACCAACTGATAGGGGGTAATAGGAGTGTTACTAGGGACGGACCAATAGCACTGATATGGGGGTAAGTAGGAGGTGTTTTACTAGGGGA
Organism: Hymenochirus boettgeri; assembly: GCA_019447015.1. Lineage (NCBI taxonomy): Eukaryota > Metazoa > Chordata > Amphibia > Anura > Pipidae > Hymenochirus > Hymenochirus boettgeri. The sequence goes on along the minus strand of CM033472.1, from coordinate 252,245,942 downwards.
CTGACCAATAAGACTGATAGGGGGTAAGTAGGAGTGTTTACTAGGGGACTGACCAATACACTGGATAGGGGGTAGTAGAGGTGTTACTATAGGGGACTGACCAATAGACTGATAGGGGTAAGTAGGAGTGTTTACTAGGGGACTGACCAATAGCACTGATATGGGGTAAGTAGGAGTGTTACTAGGGGACTGACCAATAGCACTGATAGGGGTAAGTAGGAGTGTTCTAGGGACTGACCTAGCACTGATAAGGGGGTAAGTAGGAGTGTTACTAGGGGGACTGACCAATAGCCCTGATAGGGGGTAAGTATGGAGTGTTACTAGGGGACTGGACCAATACCACTGATAGGGGGTAGTAGGAGTGTTCACATGGGACTGACCAATACACTGATAGGGGTTAAGTAGGATGTTACTAGGGGACTGACCAATAGCACTGATAGGGGGTAAGTTGGAGTGTTACTAGGGGACTGACCAATAGCACTGAAGGGGGTAAGTAGTGTTTACTAGGGGCTGACCAATAGCATGATAGGGGGTAAGTAGGAGTGTTACTAGGGGACTGACCAATACACTGATAGGGGGTAAGTAGGAGTGTTACTAGGGGACTGACCAATAGACTGATAGGGGGTAAGTAGGAGTGTTCTAGGGGACTGACCAATAACACTGATAGGGGTAAGTAGGAGTGTTACTCTAGGGGACTGACCAATATCACTGATCGTGGTAAGTAGGAGTGTTACTAGGGGACTGACCAATAGCACTGCATAGGGGGTAAGTCTAGGAGTGTTACTAGGGACTGACACACTGATAGGGTGTAGGAATGTTACAGAGACAATACACTGATGGAAGGATATAAGGGACTGACCAGCACTGAGTAGAGATTATAGGGACGACATACCACATTGAATAGAGAAAAAAAAATGAAGGGTAATAATGCCTAGGACGAAAAAGAAGGACGTAGGTGTTTAAGGAGCAAAATAAGTAAAAGGATGAGTGGACAAATCTATAGGGAAGAAGTAAGGGGACGAAAAAAAAAAAAAAAAAAAAACATAAACAAGGGTAAGTCAGAGTACAAGAAAAAAAGACTGACATACACATATAAAGAAGTTAAAAAAAAAAAAAAAAAAATATTACAAAACAATAACAAACTGAAGTAAAAATGTACAGAACCAATCACTGAAGGGAAGTATTTACAGACGACAATAAAATATCGGTGAATAAAAAAAAAAAGTAATGTACAAAAAAAGAAAAGAAAAAAGACTACCAATAAGACTAATGGGTAAAGCCTGTTTTACTAGGGATGACATAACACTGAGGGGAAGAAGATGAGGACGACAATCATATAGGGTAAATAGAGGTGAGGGATGACAGCACGAAGGTAAGATAATTTATAGGATGAAATCAGAACGTCATAAGTTACAGGACGACCACATAAGGGGGAAAGGAGGTACTAATACCAAAGATACTGATAGGGGGTAAGTAGGGTGTTACTAGGGGACTGACCAAAGCAACTGATAGGGTACGTAGGATGTGTTACTAGGGCACTGACCAATAGCCACTGATAGTGGGTAAGTAGGTGTGTTCACTAGGGAACTGACCATAGCACTGATGGGGGTAAGTAGGAGTGTTTCTACTAGGGACTGACCATAGCACTATAGGGGTAAGTAGGATGTGTTTACTAGTGACTGACCATATCCACTGATAGGGGGTAATAGGAGTGTTACTAGGCGACTTGCAACTAAGCACTGATCAGGGGGAAGTAGGTGTTACGAAAAGGGGACTGACCAATACAACTGATAGGGGTAAGTAGGATGTGTTCTGGGGACTGACCATAGCACTGATGGGGGTAAGTCGGAGTGTTACTAGGGACTGACAATCCACTGATATGGGGTAGTATGGAGTGTTTCTAGGGGACGACCAATAGCACTGATAGGGGGTACGTAGGAGTGGTTCTAGGGGACTGCCCAAAGCACTGATAGGGGGTAAGTAGGAGTGTTACTAGGGGACCTGACCAATAGCACTCGATAGGGGTAAAGTAGGGAGTGTTAACTAGGAGGGACTGACCATAAGCACTGATTAGTGGGTAAATAGGTGTTGTTACTAGGGACGACCAAACACTGATAGGGGGTAAGTGGAGGTTTACTTACAGGGGACTGACCAATGCACTGATAGGGGGTAGTAGATTGTTACCTAGCGACTGACCAATAACCCCTGATAGGGGTACTCTCTCTCAATAAAAACCAAAAAAAAAAAAAAAAAGTTTAACTGTACAACCTCATGTTTTACTGGTGGACCCATGTTTACTGGTACACCTCATGTCCCATTTACTGGTACACCTCATGTCCCATTTACTGGTACACTTCATGTTTACCGGTGGACCTCATGTCACCTTGTAACTAGTGGACCTCATGTCCCCTGTTTACTGGTGGACCTCATGTTTACTGGTGGACCTCATTGCCCCATTTACTGGTGGACTTCATGTTTACTGGTGGACCTCATGTCCCTGTGTACTGGTACACCTCGTGTTTACTGGTACACCTCATGTTTACTGGTGGACCTCATGTTTCCTGTTTAGTGTCTCTTTTGTTACTGGTGGACCTCATGTCTCCTGTTTGTGTTTCTTTGTTACTGGTGGACCTTGTGTCTCCTGTTAGTGTCTCTTAGTTTCTGGTGGACCTCATGTCTCCTGTTTATTGTCTCTTTTTTACTGGTGGACTCATGTCTTCTGTTTAGTGTCTCTGTTACTGGTGGACCTCATGTCTTCTGTTTAGTGTCTCTTTGTTACTGATGGACCTCATGTCTTCTGTTTAGTGTCTCTTGTTACTGGTGGACCTCATGTCTTCTGTTTAGTGTCTCTTTGTTACTGGTGGACCTCATGTCTTCTGTTTAGTGTCCTTTGTTACTGGTGGACCTCGTTGTCTTCTGTTTAGTGTCTCTTTGTTACTGGTGGACCTCATGTCTTCTGTTTAGTGTCTCGTTTCCTGGTGGACCTCATGTCTTCTGTTTAGTGTCTCTTTGTTACTGATGGACCTCATGTCTTCTGTTTAGTGTCTCTTTGTTACTGGTGGACCTCATGTCTTCTGTTTAGTGTCTCTTTGTTACTGGTGGACCTCATGTCTCTGTTTAGTGTCTCTTTGTTACTGGTGGACCTCATGTCTTCTGTTTAGTGTCTCTTTTGACTGGTGGACCTCATGTCTTCTGTTTAGTGTCTCTTTGTTACTGGTGGACCTCATGTCTTCTGTTTAGTGTCTCTTTGTTACTGGTGGACCTCATGACTTCTGTTTAGTGTCTCTTTGTTACTGGTGGACCTCATGTCTTCTGTTTAGTGTCTCTTTGTTACTGTGTGGACCTCATGTCTTCTGTTTAGTGTCTCTTTGTTACTGGTGGACCTCATGTCTTCTGTTATGTCTCTTTGTTACTGGTGGACCTCATGTCTTCTGTTTAGTGTCTCTTTGTTACTGGTGGACCCCATGGCCCATGTCTCCTGTTTACTGATCATCCCACAATCACACTATTAGACACAATTCATTTTATGATATTAAATGAATTTTAATTTTTCAAACTTCTGGGTCTTCCTTATTCTAGACACACACAACCAACAGATGCTTAGACGATGCAATTTCTGACCTGCTGATAAAAGAAAAGAGATCCGTTTTAACCGCTTATCAAAAAAGAAGCAGGCTGGGGAGAAGGTAAATTACTGCTAGAGAGCATATGTTATGGGTTGAGTGTGTCACAAAGAGCCATATTAGTCTTTGGGTCCTGCCCATAGATGCTGTGTCATGAAATCAGAGCAGCTGTCTCTGACTTGTAACCTTATCCAATGAACTGGGAATATCTTGCTTTTACTACAACATGGTTGGGCTCCACCCTCAAAGTGTTACCCATATGCCCGATAGCGTTGAGTTCTTTGAACCTGTGCCACCACCGATGATCCTAATCTCACACCTGTCCACGCTTGCCAAGACCCTAAATATAATGTGTGGATAATGAAAAGGCTCGTGTCCGGTTGCTTTATCAGAGATCCCAGGACAAAGCCTTGTTTGCACAGCACTTGGCACCTTTGTTTGTGTGTCACTCACCTTTAATTCAGAGCTGGGGCTGTTCTATTACATGTGCCATGTGAATTACAGGGAAATCTAACGAACTCAACCAAATGATGTCAGTTTCAGCCTTTTGGATACGGATTGGAATTTAATTTCATCTCCAGGGCCCGCGATTGGCAGATGGACGATGGGTTTCAACAATGTTTTGTTTTTCCACAGGGAAATCAAATCTTGGGTGGAATCATAATCCGTTTTACCAGTGTGAAGGGCACTGTGCTAAGGGGTCCCTTACTGTGTATTGTGTATTTTGGGGGGAAATGTGAACATAGTCTGCGAGTTGAAAAAAGTATTTTGAATGATTGCGGCCTATTGAAACATAATCAGGGAGATTCAATTAAAGTTCTTATCGCTTAAAATGGTGCTATTTTTGCCCCAACCAATCAGATCTTATTTAACACTTGAAAGCTAACATCTGATTGGTTGGGGCAAATTAGTATAACTTTAAACAATAAGAACTTTTATTGAATAACCCTGATAATATTCAACCAAGATCAGTAGGTCCAGTTAAAATGCCCACCAATATTTCCACCAGATTGGGCAAAATGTCACACCAGGTGTTCTATCGTCCCATGTACCAATGTGTGAAGTTTTGAGGATATTCAATTCATATACTTATTGTTAAAAATGGTGCAAATTTTGCCCCAACCAATCAGATATTGTTTAACATTTAAAAGCCAACATCTGATTGGTTGGGGCAAAATTTGCACCATTTTTAACAATAAACTTTTATTGAATAACCCTGGTAGTGTTAATAAAAATAAGATATCGCTGAGAGTCTTCTTGTTTCTGAACTGCCTTAAAGGGATCTCCACTTACCTTGTTTCAATTTAATTGAAGAACAGGATGTAAGATGCTATTTCTTACCTCTTGTGGTACACCTCATGTTTACTGGTGGACCTCATGTTTACTGGTACACCTCATGTCCCATTTACTGGTACACCTCATTGTCCGGTTGATTCTCTTGTTACTGGTACACCTCATGTCCCATTTACTGGTACACTTCATGTTTACCGGTGGACCTCATGTCACCTTGTAACTAGTGGACCTCATGTCCCCTGTTTACTGGTGGACCTCATGTTTACTGGTGGACCTCATGCCCCATTTACTGGTGGACTTCATGTTTACTGGTGGACCTCATGTCTCCTGTGTACTGGTACACCTCGTGTTTACTGGTACACCTCATGTTTACTGGTGGACCTCATGTGTCCTGTTTAGTGTCTCTTTGTTACTGGTGGACCTCATGTCTCCTGTTTAGTGTTTCTTTGTTACTGGTGGACCTTGTGTCTCCTGTTTAGTGTCTCTTAGTTTCTGGTGGACCTCATGTCTCCTGTTTAGTGTCTCTTTGTTACTGGTGGACCTCATGTCTTCTGTTTAGTGTCTCTGTTACTGGTGGACCTCATGTCTTCTGTTTAGTGTCTCTTTGTTACTGATGGACCTCATGTCTCTGTTTAGTGTCTCTTGTTACTGGTGACCTCATGTCTTCTGTTTAGTGTCTCTTTGTTACTGGTGGACCTCGTGTCTTCTGTTTAGTGCTCCTTTGTTACTGGTGGACCTCATGTCTTCTGTTTAGTGTCTCTGTTACTGGTGGACCTCATGTCTTCTGTTTAGTGTCTCTTTGTTACTGATGGACCTCATGTCTTCTGTTTAGTGTCTCTTTGTTACTGGTGGACCTCATGTCTTCTGTTTAGTGTCTCTTTGTTACTGGTGGACCTCATGCTTCGTTTTAGTGTCTCTTTGTTACTGGTGGACCTCATGTCTTCTGTTTAGTGTCTCTTTGTTACTGGTGGACCTCATGTCTTCTGTTTAGTGTCTCTTTGTTACTGGTGGACCTCATGTCTTCTGTTTAGTGTCTCTTTGTTACTGGTGGACCTCATGTCTTCTGTTTAGTGTCTCTTGTTACTGGTGGACCTCATTCTTCTGTTTACGTGTCTCTTTGTTACTGGTGGACCTCATGTCTTCTGTTTAGTGTCTCTTTGTTACTGGTGGACCTCATGTCTTCTGTTTAGTGTCTCTTTTTTCATGATGGACCTCATGTCTTCTGTTTAGTGTCTCTTTGTTACTGGTGGACCTCATGTCTTCTGTTTAGTGCTCTTTGTTACTGGTGGACCTCATGTCTTCGTTTTAGTGTCTCTTTGTTACTGGTGGACCTCATGTCTTCTGTTTAGTGTCCTCTTTGTTACTGGTGGACCTCATGTCTTCTGTTTAGTGTCTCTTTGTTTACTGGTGGACCTCATGTCTTCTGTTTGTGTCTCTTTGTTACTGGTGGACCTCATGCTTCTGTTTAGTGTCTCTTGTTACTGGGGGCCTCATTTCTTCTGTTTAGTGTCTCTTTGTTACTGGTGGACCTCATGTCTTCTGTTTAGTGTCTCTTTGTTACTGGTGGACCTCATGTCTTCTGTTTAGTGTCTCTTTGTTACTGGTGGACCTCATGTCTTCTGTTTAGTGTCTCTTTGTTACTGGTGGACCCCATGGCCCATGTCTCCTGTTTACTGATCATCCCACAATCACACTATTATGACACAATTCATTTTATGATATTAAATGAATTTTAATTTTTCAAACTTCTGGGTCTTCCTTATTCTAGACAACAACAACCAACAGATGCTTAGACGATGCAATTTCTGACCTGCTGGATGATAAAGAAAAGAGATCCGTTTTACCGCTTATCAAAAAAGAAGCAGGCTGGGGAGAAGGTAAGATTACTGCTAGAGAGCATATGTTATGGGTTGAGTGTGTCACAAAGAGCCATATTAGTCTTTGGGTCCTGCCCATAGATGCTGTGTCATGAAATCAGAGCAGCTGTCTCTGACTTGTAACCTTATCCAATGAACTGGGAATATCTTGCTTTTACTACAACATGGTTGGGCTCCACCCTCAAAGTGTTACCCATATGCCCGGATAGCGTTGAGTTCTTTGAACCTGTGCCAACCACCGATGATCCTAATCTCACACCTGTCACAGCTTTGCCAAGACCCATAAATATAATGTGTGGATAATGAAAAGGCTCGTGTCCGGTTGCTTTATCAGAGATCCCAGGACAAAGCCTTGTTTGCACAGCACTTGGCACCTTTGTTTGTGTGTCACTCACCTTTAATTCAGAGCTGGGGCTGTTCTATTACATGTGCCATGTGAATTACAGGGAAATCTAACGAACTCAACCAAATGATGTCAGTTTCAGCCTTTTGGATACGGATTGGAATTTAATTTCATCTCCAGGGCCCGCGATTGGCAGATGGACGATGGGTTTCAACAATGTTTTGTTTTTCCACAGGGAAATCAAATCTTGGGTGGAATCATAATCCGTTTTACCAGTGTGAAGGGCACTGTGCTAAGGGGTCCCTTACTGTGTATTTGTGTATTTTGGGGGGAAATGTGAACATAGTCTGCGAGTTGAAAAAAGTATTTTGAATGATTGCGGCCTATTGAAACATAATCAGGGAGATTCAATTAAAGTTCTTATCGCTTAAAATGGTGCTATTTTTGCCCCAACCAATCAGATCTTATTTAACACTTGAAAGCTAACATCTGATTGGTTGGGGCAAATTAGTATAACTTTAAACAATAAGAACTTTTATTGAATAACCCTGATAATATTCAACCAAGATCAGTAGGTCCAGTTAAAATGCCCACCAATATTTCCACCAGATTGGGCAAAATGTCACACCAGGTGTTCTATCGTCCCATGTATCCAATGTGTGAAGTTTTGAGGGATATTCAATTCATATACTTATTGTTAAAAATGGTGCAAATTTTGCCCCAACCAATCAGATATTGTTTAACATTTAAAAGCCAACATCTGATTGGTTGGGGCAAAATTTGCACCATTTTTAACAATAAGAACTTTTATTGAATAACCCTGGTAGTGTTAATAAAAATAAGATATCGCTGAGAGTCTTCTTGTTTCTGAACTGCCTTAAAGGGGATCTCCACTTACCTTGTTTCAATTTAATTGAAGAACAGGATGTAAAGATGCTATTTCTTACCTCTTGTTCTTCAATTAAAACCATTAGGAGAGAGGAGGGAACAGAAGAAACGTATCTTGCTCCTCTAACACTTCCTTTGACATCATCCAAGCTCCCTTATATTGTAAGTACATGCGCATAAATTGGAAGGGATCCTGGCTATAGTCGGGACCTGGCAGAGGAAGTGGCAGAGGAGCGCGATTGTGGGTACGTTTTTTCTGTTCCCTCCTGTCTCTTGAAAGTTTCATTGGCAAGTATAACCATTACATCTAATTCCTTTGCATCATTTTATTTAGTTACAATGAACAGAAATACTAACAAATGCCCCAGAGGGATGAAGCCACCGCCAAAGAGAGTAAAAGACAAGCCTAAGCCAGCGTCTTCAGTTGAGATAACACCGTGGGTTGAAGGGTCTTTATCCGAGAGCTCCCTTACATCGTTTATGTACAGTATCCCCCCTCCAAGGTCTTGCTCAGAAAATGCATCTGAGCCACCACAGAGTGCTTGGAGCGCGGAGAACGACCTGCAGCAGGAGACATCCAACCTAAAGACCCCTTTTTCTCAACAAGGTCCAAGAGATAAAAATACCATGCGTACGCAGCAGAAGGGCAGGTCCATTGTGATAAAAAGACGTTCCCTAAACAGTCTCCGCTGTGCAAGGTTCCCGCCTGTGCCTCCTGTATCTGAACTGAGTTTCAGCAGGAATTTTAGCTTTTCGTTTTTTGAGCTCCCAAACCATCAGTGTCCTCAGCAGTGGCTCCAACGTCAGAAAAATGTTTATCAGATTGTCAGGCAACTGCACCAATAAATATGTATTGAAACCTGAAACACGTCTGCTTCACGTCACATTTTTAAAATAAAAACAAACAAACAATTGTTGTATTAATGATCTTGGAATCAACAAACCCTGTGGATTATCTCCTACTAACGGTGCTCGTAGACCTTGCCTAGATCAGACAAAACCTGTTGGATCCTATGGGATTCGCCTGCAATCCCATTGGATCCAACAGTGAAGACAAACTTCCTCTGTCAGAAGTGGACTGTATGGAAGGTCAGTTAGGTGAGTGCATGTGTACGCTGAAAAGCACAACAGATAACACTACCACTAAAGGGCTTATTTATACACCCAACGCATACTGACACAGTTTTGCATACTTAAAGGGCATGTCCACCATTCATTTTTCATATTGCTTAAAGGACATGTAAACTGTGCCAAATAATTTTTTAAAAGACATGTCCACCCCCAAAACTATAATCCCCCCCACTACTGGCCCCACCATGTAGTGCATAAAAATCCTTACCTCACATCCCAGTAGGTATAGGTCTCTGCTTCCTGTCTCCCCTCCGGGAGAATTTTGCCATGCGCAGAAGAGCCCCCCCCCCCCCCTCCCGTTTTGGTCTCCCTCCCCCTAGTGTAAAATCCCTTTCCCATATGAAGGTTCTAGCTGCCCCAACCGCATTAGCACAATCTCAAGAAAGTGCCCCGATAGTTACTTACCGGCAGCCGCGTCCATAATTGGTTTCCTCTCAGCCAATCACAGATGCGGCTGCTGGTCCCACCCCCTGCTTGCAGTTCTATGCAAGCAGAGGGCCGGGATTGTGTGGCGAAGGAGAGAGGTAAGGTAAGTAACTATCGGGGCACTTTCTTGAAATTATACTAATGCGGTTGGGGCTGGGGCAGATAAAACTTTGATATATAAAAAGTTTTTATAAAGGGTGGACATACCCTTTAATTAGGATTAATTACCACCAATCTTAAATCTGCTTTTTTTTCCCTATGACCTTTCTATCTCGTTTTTTTAGCTCTGGGAATTTTACTTTTTAAATAGGGCGGGGCACAGCTAGTCAGTAAAGTACTGTCAATCACCCAGCCCCTTCCCCTGGCACACTACATGTAGAAAATCAATTTCAAAGTTGTCCCCAACCTCACACACACACCTTTAAACTCCTACAGCTAAAAGAAAATCTTACTTGATTCAAGGAGTTATTATAGCGCCCAGTGTTGCTTACCTTCCTATTGCAAAGCAGTTTCACTTTCACTATAACACAAAATCACTGGGCGAATGCTATTGGCTATAGGGTGGCACAGATCATCTCCACTGCACATGCTTCACACTCTAGCTGTGCCTCAGGTTTGGGAGGGGTACATAGAGGAGACATGCATACTAACTAGGAGTGAACTGAACAGGGCATGAGGAGATCTATTAACAGGGAGCACTGAGCGAAAAAAGGGATAAAGTTCCTAACAGCACTAAAAATATAGAAAAGAAACTGAAGGTAAGTCATTCTTTCAGTTGAGTGTCCCTTTAAGGCTCCTCCCCCTCTCTCCCCAAACATCTTGGCTATACTTATCCTTAAAATAGTGAAAGAATATAGGGCCATATTCAGAAACACGTTAAATGTTCATTATTCGTTAAAACGTTAAAGGCTAAAAAGAGATGCCATGCCTTTTTGAATTTGGCCCATAGTCTGGTCAGATGGTTTTTTTTTTTTACTTTATAGATGCCATTGCGCATATGTTTGGAGGAGAAATGGCACATCACCCCCTAAACACTATGGTACTGGTAGACTTTATTTAATTAAAGGAAGGGTGAATTGATAAATGTACCGAGACCTTCTTGATAATGTACAATATAATAACATAGCAGTATTGAACACTGTGCAGTTGTAAATATACAACCTAGGGCATAGTTCTACGATAACCTGCGGTATTGTAAATTTGCAATACTGTGTTTTTTTAAATAGGGCCTATTACAGGTAACATCAAAAGGGCAGCACGGTGCCTCAGTGGTTAGCACTGATGACTTGCAGCACTGAAGTCCTGAGTTCGATTCCACCCTTGGACACATCTGCAAGGAGTTTGTATGTTCTCCCCGTGCTTGCGTGGGTTTCCTCCGGGCACTCCGGTTTCCCCCACAATCATAAAGACATACTGATAGGTTGTATGTGTCTAATAAATGTACTTAGATTGTAAGCTCTTCGTGGCAGGGCCTGATGTGAATGTATACATGTAATTGTAAAGCGCTACGGAAGATGTTGGAGCTATATAAATCCATAATAATAATAGCGATTCTTTATACCAGCCAAAGCAATACAGCTTATGGTATTTTCGACTGCGGTGAAAATTATTGCCACAAATGAAAAGCCGATCCTAGATGGTATTTTGATACGGCCTGATAGACCGTAGCAATAATTGTCAATGGTATAGTGGTCCATATTCATAAAGGTGCAGTATTGCTATTTTGTGATATTGTGTATTTAACAATTGTTTCCATAAATTTATGATCGCGGTTATAAATATAGGATTTCAGTCATAATTATATACGATCACAATCATAGATTTACAATCCCCCATTAAATACCATTGCAGTATTTTGGTACCGATTAGAATTGTGCACAAGAACGCTTGTACATTACTTTTACTGTGTTTTTTTAAATGGCCCATGTTTTGGCCAGTATAAAGAATCACTATCAGACGTAAAGGGACAGTTTAGTGAAAATTATCAATATTAGTTAAATTGTTAGTTTGATGCCTTCTTAGTTATTCTACATATTCTCTTCTATTTTGAAAAATCAGTTGATTTCATACCCTTTGCTATTCCCTGCTGTTGACATTAGTGAGCTGACATTTCAGGTTCTAATGGTCCTTCTTCTTCCCAGAATGCACCACATCCTTGGAATGTTCCTAACAGTAATTTCTACTGATTGGCTGTTGGATGGGTCAAACATGCTCAGATCTCTACTGAGCAACTGAATCAACCCAGGCGCTGGGTCAAGGCCAAGACCATAACGGTCTCTATTAGGGGTCCTGCAAACAGGAAGTCAGTATTTCAGAACCATTTATTTATACACAGACACAATGCTGAATTGGCAGGTTAAGGTCATTGGGATGATAAAATACTGTTCTTTTTTCTGAAAAGTATATGTATTTGCACTGAACTTCCCCTTTAAGCTGTAGCATTCCTTTATAAATACTACAGCCCTGTGTATCTAGAGATGTGAAATGTTCCTTAGAAAGACCATTTAACTTTAATTTACTGAATTTTATCTGTAGTTTACAGCCACCCTTGAAAAAGGGTGTTTGGACCCGAAACATGTCGTGTTTCTTCTGCTATTAAAGCTCCAGTGCAACCTGCAACTTTGGTCCGGTCTGTACCTTCTTTTTAGTTTCCAGTATTTATGTGCTCCCGGAGAGAAGCACTAGGAGGCTTTGGACCCGCCGTTTGGTATAAGACCAGGAACTATATACATTTGGTAATATAATGGCCATTAGTCGGTAAAGGGACAGTACTGTAATTTTACAATCCCACCCAATGTTCTCTCTCAGCTGTAGAGCACACAGGTTAAAATAAGTCTAGGAGAATGAAGGTAAAATATACGTTTAAAATCACAAATTTCTCCTAAAATCTCATGAAAAGAAATAAAATCAAACTATACTCCATTTTGTAAATATATTTCCAGACTTCTAACCAGAATGCAACAGTCAAGTCAGTAGACGCTGGTTCCTTAAACATGCTCCGTATCACGGCCGGTATTCTCAAACAAGCAGTAGTGACCAATTCAAACAATGGCCGTCACATGCAACGGATGATGAAATCATTCATATATAATTGTCGTTCTAGTAGTTTTCTTGCTGGTTTAGGTTTCTGGAATCTTTAACACTTTATGTGCCAGAAGACCAAGGTTCTTATTTCTTTTCATTTGTACTGCAATCATAGTTGGAAGCAGAAAAACTGTTTATTGTAGTGGGTTTTTATTTAATGGCACTCGAGATGTTAAAGAAGGGAATGCTGGGAAATGTAAATAGTCAGTGGGTAGAGGGTCCTTGAACCCCCCTGGTGTAAATGGTACAATTTACCATATTACTGCATAGGCTGAAAATTCCAAGTTTGGTTTTTGTAATTCCTTTCTGGACAGGGTTCAGAGGTTGTGTCCCAGGCGCGGTCAGATTTGGTTTAGGGGAAGGATGTGTAGGGTGCTCAGTGCAGAATGAAGGACACTCTGAATAGCTCTCATCAGCTGCAACCGAGGAAACATCACACCAAACAAATGAGGCAGTGGCTCCTGGAAAATCAATGGGAAATGTTATTAATGGTTCTACAGCAGTAACACAAATCGAATAGAGTGATGAACAGCATGGCCACAGATCAAACCATAACCAATCCCTTTATGAAGGTGATTACTGCTGCATATTCAATAACCTGCGGTTATTGATCGCCGGGAAAAAATATTTTCCTTTGTACAATACCAAGTGGAAGTAAAATGCTGCAAATGCATTGTATGGCCATTTATAAATCTACCATCACAGTCGTAGATCTATGTTCGCGAACGTAAATTTACATCCGCAAACGTAGATTTCCAAACACCCATACAATACCATTTCGGTATTTTACTACTGCTTAGTATTGTCTGAACAAACGTAATCTACGTCCACAAACGTACTTTTACTTGCCATACTTTTCACGGCAAAACAGCGATAAAGCGCCTTAATAAATATGGCCCCCTGCCCTACCTTCTTCTAGATGGAGCAACGACTGTGGGGAGTACAGGAAATGCAGAAAAGCATTCTGGTATAAAGTACACACTTTATACACGAAGGATCTGGGATAACTGAAACCTTTACTTACTGGACATGACATTTGGAGTTGAATTAATATTCCTATAGGGATCTGTATTTAACAAACTTACCCCTAAAATGTGAACCCGATTATAGTACGAACTGAAATCCATGCTGAGTTTGACGAGGAATTTGCATATCTACAACACAAATGAAAAACAAGCTGATTCCCAGACTAGTAATCTAGCGTTTAGAGAAATGTTATAGTCATTTAAGCTGCTATATAGAAGGTAACAGCTATCAGTGCAGGGTGTCTGTTCATTCTACAGTAAAACAAATAGAGATGTGTCAACCAACAGGTTGGTTACTGGTAAGTTGAATTGTCTGTTGAGTTCTGATATCCATCTGGGCTGATCATGTAAGCTAGGTACACACAATAAAATAATACAGGACGACACTTCAGTGTTTCGGTCGGTCAGGCCGAATTATTGTATGGTGGCTTTTTGCTGCCTCGATCGACCGCCGGACAGGTTGGAAAATCACAACTGATCGTGCGGTCCTCTATGGAGCACACAATCGGTCACGCCTAACTGTTGGATGCCGCTTTTGCCACCACCGACAGTCCTTCCTCCTGGCCGACCAGTCGAAAGCCTCGAACGGTTGGTCAGGAGGAAGGATTGTATAGTGTGTACCAGCCTTTAGGGATCAATTGCTCCTATCTCCCTTTCAATAAAACTTTTTGTTTAAAAAACATAATTTTTAGAGTTCAGTGACCCTTTAAAAAGTCTCAATGATAGGAAAACTACATTAATGTATAATTGCTATTATAGTATTTTATTATACTGCGTTTTCTTAAAACAACCCATCCAAATCTGCAGTGGGGAAATCTTACCGCCTCTGTGTTTGCTGTGACTCGTATCCCAGGGGAGGCCAATGATATTGTTGCAGACTGTGCAAGAACCTCTGGGAAAGGCATGATGTAATTGAACAGAAGGAGCCATTCTCCCTGTGTGAGAAAGTGAGATATAGAACAGAGAAACACAGAACAAGGTCTGCAGTGCAGAGAGATGGAATAATCCAAAAAACAGGTAGATCCCCAGACAATATTAGCTGGCGTTTAATACTTCCGTTAAATGAGAAATTCAAAATCTGGTAAATAGGTTGTGTGCGTGTCTCTTTGTGATAACTAGGGATTAAAATTGCGATATCCAATCATAAATCGGTTAGCGTGACTTAAACCCCAAAAGTGCGTGCACTAGTCAGCGGTGATTCCGGTGTATGATGTTTATACTACAATACTTTTTACACCTTCTACAGTAATGCATGGAAAGAAGAAGAATAGTGGATAATGTATCCCCTACTGTAAATTATAAGGATATTAGAAGTCATGAGGAGTTCCAGGACCATATAAAATACATTTTATAAAGGTTACGGAACCCGAGGCAACTAATATCCTATTGATTTACTCTTGGTACATTATCCATTATAAATCTAACAGATTTCCCACATTCTTAGGCTGCTACACACGGGGTGGCATTTGTCCTGGCCGACTGTTCTCCACTAGCGGTGGCCGTAATTTACCAGCATACCCGTTCCCCTGTTCCAGACCAACAGGCGACCTAGATCGGTCTCTGTGTCCAAGTGATCTAATGATTAAAAATATAAACGCTATAAAACCGCTTTTCCCAAGGGGTACAAAACAAGGCGGCTCCTAATTATGTAGATGTGACTCATGACTTTTGAGTTGGCTGGCAAGCAAATAAAAAGGTTTCTAATCATGTTTAATAACCTTGTAAGAGGATAATGACAAAGAACAGATGAGAATACAGTTTGTAGCAGCAATAAGACTTAAACAATAGCAGGGAGTATATTGAAGTAACTGCACCGACTAGTCCAAATGTCAGAGACACCACTGGCACCTTGCTATGGTCTGTGATGATCAGTCTGCTGACTTCATTGAAAAATCCCTGATTCAGCAACTGCCAACAGTATTCCCAGCTGATCTGCTGACACGCCCATATGTTATCCAATAGCTTAACGAAAACCATGGGTATAATTTAGCAAGCTAAAAACTAGGCTTTAAAGGGCCAGTAAACCACACAGCTAATAAGGCAACGTCTTTACTGCAAACCTCGTCACATGGTTTGTTCCCTTCTAGTTTCCTTTGCCTCCTGCTGCACAGACATGTGAGTGTTAATACACTTAATAATCCCATGCTGCAGCAGCAGAAGTGGGAAACCAGACAAAAGGTCTTCTGGAATGGTTTTATCTTACCTCTTCTTTTAATGTTGAATAGTTTAGTTCGGCTGCTCGTGGGAATTCTGGATACAGACCTGAAAGGAAAGTCTAAACATCACTTGATTGAAAGACGAAAAACATTAAACAGAACGCCACAGTTATCCCCCATATCCAGTACCTTTCTGAACAGCAGAAGTGTAACTTTCAAACATTGTGGCCAGTCGGGCACAGTTATACATAACAAAGGCTCCACTTTTGGTCCCCTTTGTAGTAATGCTGGAATCTTCTAGGTCCAGAGTTACCTGAATGTGTAAGAAAGAGCTATAGCCAATTAAGGTGCATCAAGGTCATCAAACATCATGATTATCTACTGAGAATTAAAGAGGAAATATCTGTTGTATTCAGTTAGATCAACTGGACTTGAAGTTTAGTTCTTGAATATATCTGTTGTATTCAATTAGATCAACTGGACTTGAAATGTAGTTCTTGAAGACGTTTCGCTAGTCATGCTAACTGGGATTTTCCAGGGTACATAATTGCCACAGATTCTTGTACAAGTCATTCTGAATTGAGAAAGCCAGTTGGATGACTAGCGAAACGTCTTCAAGAACTACATTTCAAGTCCAGTTGATCTAATTGAATACAACAGATATACCATGACCTGGATGAATGAGAACCTTCACAAGGACACACAGTGCCAATCTTCTAAAGCTGGGGACACACAGTGCCAATCTTCTAAAGCTGGGGACACACAGTGCCAATCTTCTAAAGCTGGGGACACACAGTGCCAATCTTCTAAAGCTGGGGACACACAGTGCCAATCATCTAAAGCTGGAGACACACAGTACCAATCATCTAAAGCTGGGGACACACAGTGCCAATCTTTGGAAAATGACAGAATCTTACAGATTCTGTCTGTCATTTTTCAATGATGAGGGTAAACACAGTCCCGAGCGTTCTCCCAGTACACAGTATAGGGAGATTGGATTGTTTGGGACTGACATGTTTTCCACGACTGCAGACAATTCCCTATACTTTAGTACAGGGGGCCAACGGCGTCATGAACGCCTATTTGTGTCCAACGGTTTGTCCCTTTCTTGTTCAGGTGTTTACCTAGCTTAACACACACTTGTTCCAATGAAGAAGAATAAACAGTAACTGGACTTGAAGTTTAGTTCTGGAAAACGTTTCACTAGTCATCCGACTGGATCTCTCAATTCAGAATGACTTGTACAAGAATCTGTGGCAATTATGTACCCTGGAAAATCCCAATTAGCATATCACAGCCAGGTGTTAAGGGTGTGATTGTATAGTGGCTAAGAGGTGTTATAGGAACGCACAGGGTAAGGTGTCAAAACAGCATTGTACATGGCAGACACTTGGTGTCGAACTCCCCCCCCAGTCACGTTCCTTTGCCAATATGTTAACATTACAATCTTCAAAGGTATGTCCTTTATCCTTAAGATGCAGGTACACGACTGAGTCCTGACCCGAGGAATTGGCTCTTCTGTGCTGGGCCATACGTTGATGCGGTTGCTGTTTGGTCTCCCCCACGTACAAATCAGAGCATTCTTCACTGCACTGCGTATATGATGTCGCTTTTCTTGTGTTTCGGTATTGGGTCTTTCGGATGTACCAATTGCTGCCTCAGTGTGTTGTTCGGTTTAAGCGACATCATATACGCAGTGCAGTGCCAGTTGGATGACTAACGAAACTAAACTTCAAGTCCAGTTGATCTAATTGAATACAACAGATATACCATGACCTGGATGAATGAATATTACAGATATACCATGACCTGGATGAATGAATATTACAGATATACCATGACCTGGATGAATGAATATTACAGATATACTGTGACCTGGATGAATGAATATTACAGATATACCGTGACCTGGATGAATGAATATTACTTACAGATTTTACCGTGACCTGGAGGATATGAATATACAGAATACCTGTGAACCTGGAGAATGAATATTACAGATATACCATGACCTGGATGATGAATATACAGCTATACCAGGACCTGGATGGTGAATATTACCAGAATACCGTGACCTTGGGATGGCATGATATTTACAGACTATACCTGACCTGGATGATATGAATATTACAGATATTACCATGACCTGGTGGATGAATATACAGATATACCGTGACCTGGATGAAATGAAATATAAGAATACCGTGACCTGGATGGATGATATTACAGAGATACCGTGACCTGGAGGCAATGAATATACAGATACCGTGTATGACCTGGAGAAGGAATATTACAGATTATACCGTGACCTGGATGAAGAAGATTACAGATATACCGTGACCTGGATGAATGAATATTACAAATATACCGGACCATGGATGAATGAATATACAGATCTACCGTGACCTGGATTAGATGAATATTACAGATATACCGTGACCTGGATGAATGAGAAACCTTCACAAGCAATTAACCGGTAACGTGTGTTTAAAGTGGAGTACAGAGGAACCTTTTTTTTATTTGTTTCCTGTAGTGTAGGGTGCCTCAGCCAAACTCCCACCACCATTGTAGTTTTTAAAAATAAAAACAGAAACAGGCTTACAACCCAGTTGTTCATCAGCTCTCTGCCCTTCCGGTCCTTTTTCTTGCCAGAAGTTACAACATGGGGGCTTGGACCAGCAGCTATGTCTGTGATCACAGACGCCAGGTGCGGATGTGCAGAGAGCCATGGGGAACAAAGGATGTAAGCCATTTCGGGGGCTGTGTGTTTAAAAAAAAAAGTGAATATGGCAGTTGGGGTTGTGCGGTGTACAACAACACTACAGAAAAAGTTTTTTATACTGAAGTGCAGGGGCCGGATGATTGAAACCCAGACAGCCTCCTACTCTTCCTTTTGCTGGGACTTGAAAATGAATTGCAGGAGAACCGAGGTAGGATGTTTTTAACACATACACAGTGGGGCCCAGTAGTGGGTTCAGTTAATTTTAGTTTTGGGGGGGTGAAACAGTGCCCTTTAATTTCTCTAGACTGGAAGTCAGGGCAGGGCCTCCATCCGTTGTACCACAGTAATGCTTGATAACTTACCACATGGATGCTGCTGACACCAGCACTTAAATTTTTGACTTTGTATTACTTGCACTACCCCTTGTAGTTTGTAACATGTCTGTTTTCCCCAGGTTATAATGTAATGTAAAGAGCCACGGAGATGTTGGCGCTTTATATAAATCCACAATAATAATAATAATAATTAATGTCATTCAGTTTATATGACACATATAACATACCTAGTATTTCTAACATTGTTCTTCACATTATGAAAAATCATTTGATTTCATCTTCTTGCTTTGCTGTGTGAAGTGAGCTCAATTTCAGGTTTAATGGTCCTTCCTTCCCCAGATGCACCACACCTTGGAATGTTCCTAACAGTAATTTCTACTGATCTGATTGGCTGTTGGATGGGTCAAACATGCTCAGATCTCTACTGAGCAACTGAATCAACCCAGGCGCTGGGTCAAGGGCAAGACCATAAGCTGGTACACACCCAGCAGATATTTTCGGGCCAAACAACCAATTCCTGGGCACTTCTGCTAGTGTGGGCGGGCCGGCCGTTGACAAACCTCCATCGGACAAACAAACGAGAGGAATTGTCGGTAAATTCCAATTGATCGTGCAGTCCCTCCTATGGGACCACACGATCGATCGTTCGCCCTGTGGCCGTGGCCGAATTTGCCCCGGGTACTGGACGGTCGTTGTACCCAGTCTAACGGTTGTCTCTTATTAGGGTCCTGCAAACAGGATAGTTCAGTTTTCGTCAACATTTATTTATGACAAGAACAATGCTGAGAATGGGCAGGATAAAGGTTTTGGAATGGAAAAAATTGGCTTTTGTTGATAAGCAGTGTTGTAGGGGGAAGAACTTCCCTCGTTAATCAGATAACTTGTTAAGTTCTAACACTTTTGCATAAGTAAAATGTAAGATTATAGGACAATTAAATAGGTGGATAATTTTGATATTTAATACCCGTGATCTAAATCATTACAGAATGTAGATCATCGATTGTGTGACATTATCTAGGACCATTATAAAGTCTAGATTATAGAATTATTGTTGATGTTCGATCTTCTGACACTGTACATTCAACTTTGTGATAGCTTATTTTTTACATGTTTAATTAGAGATCATTTTTCATTGGCGACTTTCAGGGAGATCTAATGAAAAGTTCTTATAGTTAAAAATGGGCTATTTTGCCCCCAACCATCAGATTATTTTAACATTTATGAAGCGTAACATCTGATGGGGCTGGGGGCAATGTACTGTAATCTGAATCTGTAATCTGTTGGTATTATGGATTGTTACTCTTAGACTTTGAATCTATAGTTGGTTGGTTTACAGTAACATGGCATATATGGAAATTATGTTATAACATAGTCTTTTTCCTCTTTCCAAGGTGGTCTCTGGAGTGATGACATTAGGTGGAGTAGGCAAGCAAAACAACACCAACAAGACCTTTCATTCCCCTAGCCAATCAGAGTTATTATTCTGACGGTGGTTCTATCCAAGTCTGACTGATGCCCCCGATCGACCCAATCCTTTTAGAACAAGCAGTTACTTTCTTTAGAAAAGAAACACCCAAGGTATGTATGCAAGGAGAGCAAAGTACTATACAGGTTGTGAGTTATTACCTGAGATATATTGTACACTTTTTAACTATTTAGGAGGAAACAACTGTGAAAAAACTTGATTAGTAATCACAGATGGAAAACAAGAAAGAAATCTAGAATTTCGGGGCCTTGTTTTGCATGTCTTTGTAAAAACCTTGTATGCCTACTGAGACTAAAAAAAAAATTGCGCAAAAGCAGGCCAAACTCCATATTAAAAGCCCGAAAAACTCTAGTTAATAGGTCAGGGAGTATTAATAAAGTTCTTATTTTAAAAAGGGTGCTAATTTGTCCCAATCCAATCAGATGTTTAGCCTGTCAAATGTTAAAAACATCTGATTTGTTTGGGGCAAAATTACCGGATTATGAGTAACGAGAGGACCATTATTCACAGCCGAAAAACTGGATTATACTAGAGTATATACGGTTTTAGCACATTTTTAACGATAAGGAACTTGCAATTGAATCTCCCTGAAAGTTGTTTTATTAAAGTTACTTGTGGGAGGAAAGCCGGATTTATAACTCCTAACCCCCCTATTTCTGGTTGGTACAGGGATACCATATAATATTGAGAATTACTGGTATTAATACATATACTGTAGTTCTGGTTGGTACAGGGATACTATATAATATTGAGAATTACTGGTATTAATACATATACTTAGTTCTGTTGGTACGGGGATACTATATAATATTGAGAATTACTGGTATTATACATATATCTGTAGTTCTGGTTGGTACAGGGATACTATATAATATTGAGAATTACTGGTATTAATACATTACTGTAGTTCTGGTTGGTACAGGGATACTATATAATATTGAGATTACTGGTATTAATACATATACTTTAGATCTGGTTGATCCAGGGATACTTTACGATTGGCCGTTTGGAGTAAGGAAGGAATGACACCCCTTTTTAGCTGTTTTTTTTTATTTTTTGCCTTCCTCTGGATCAACTGTTAGTTAGGATTAAAAAAAAAAAGTGAATAGGTTGGACTTGATGGACTTATGTCTTCATTCAACCTCAATTACTATGTTACATTGACTTTTATATAGATAGAAAGGAATTTCCTTGTTTTCTACTCAAAGCGTTGTTGTAACCAAGCTTTAGTTTTTTTTATCTTGGTAGACAAATCAGGTCTAATTAATTGGCTAGGGTGCATGCTCGTGGGTGATTGTTGTTTTTTTTTATTTCCTGGCTCCTGTAACAGTAATTGAAGAACGGAGTAAGACATAGGGCCTTTAGCTCCTGTTCTTCGATTAATGTAAAAGGAAAGGTGCATTTTATGACTGTAACTAATCCTTTAAAGCCTCTATATATAACATTTTTTCAAGAAAAAACATGGACCCTCTCCTTTGCATATAAGAAAGGGAGTTCTAGCCTTAACTCTCCCGATCTTACATAATTCCTAACAGTACATACTGGTATATAAATGTACTTTCTCATTTTGTGTAAGAGTTAAGGTTGTGTGTTTTACTTCCAGGTATACTGCACTTTAAAGTCCTAACGGAGCTGCTATTGGAGCATTACCTCCTGCCAGTTTTACGGGACATTAAAGGACAACTATTCCGTAAAAATACCTCCCTGTCCCAGTTAATTTTCAATGGAACTGTTTTTAAAAAAAGTTTATACCCACTATAAACATTTTACGACCGGTCCAGTTGTTTATTTCCTGCCAAAAACTGCTTTACATAGAGTTTTCCTATCACGGCTGCTAGTAATCTACCAAAACTGATCAAGAGGCAAGCAGAATGAGAAAGAAAGTCTGTTTCTGAATATCTCCTATTCTGTCAAGAATAACATCTCTGGTTGGTACAGGGATACTATATAATATTGAGAATTACTGGTATTGATACATATACTGTAGTTCTGGTTGGTATAGGGATACTATATAATAGTGAGAATTACTGGTATTAATACATATACTGTAGTTCTGGTTGGTACAGGGATACTATATAATATTAAGAATTACTGGAATTAATACATATACTGTAGTTCTGGTAGGTAAAGGGATACTATTTAATATTGAGAATTACTGGTATTAATACATATACTGTAGTTCTGGTTGGTACAGGGATACTATATAATATTGAGAATTACTGGTATTAATACATATACTGTAGTTCTGGTAGGTACAGGGATACTATATAATATTGAGAATGACTGGTATTAATACACATACTGTAGTTCTGGTTGGTACAGGGATACTATATAACATTGATAATTACTGGTATTAATACATATACTGTAGTTCTGGTTGGTACAGGGATACTATATAATATTGAGAATGACTGGTATTAATACATATACTGTAGTTCTGGTTGGTACAGGGATACTATATAATATTGAGATTTACTGGTATTAATACATATATTGTAGTTCTGGTTGGGACAGGGATACTATATAATATTGAGAATTACTTGTATTAATACATATACTGTAGTTCTGGCTGGTACAGGGATACTATATAATATTGAGATTTACTGGTATTAATACATATACTGTAGTTCTGGTTGGTACAGGGATACCATATAATATTGAGAATTACTGGTATTAATACATATACTGTAGTTCTGGTTGGTACAGGGATACTATATAATATTGAGAATTACTGGTATTAATATAAATACTGTAGTTCTGGTTGGTACAGGGATACTATATAAAATTGAGAATTACTGGTATTAATACATATAGTGTAGTTCTGGTTGGTACAGGGATACTATATAATATTGAGAATTACTGGTATTAATACATATACAGTAATTCTGGTTGGTACAGGGATACTAAATAATATTGAGAATTACTGGTATTAATACATATACTGTAATTCTGGTTGGTACGGGCATGCTATATAATATTGAGAATTACTGGTATTAATACATATAATGTAGTTCTGGTTGGTACAGGGATACTATATAATATTGAGAATTACTGGTATTAATACATATACTGTAGTTCTGGTTGTTATGGGGATACTATATAATATTGAGAATTATTGGTATTAATATGTATACTGTAATTCTGGTTGGTACGGGAATGCTATATAATATTGAGAATTACTGGTATTAATACATATAATGTAGTTCTGGTTGGTACAGGGATACTATATAATATTGAGAATTACTGGTATTAATACATATACTGTAGTTCTGGTTGTTACGGGGATACTATATAATATTGAGAATTATTGGTATTAATATGTATACTGTAGTTCTGGTTGGTACAGGGATACTATATAATATTGAGAATTACTGGTATTAATACATATACTGTAGTTCTGGTTGGTACAGGGATACTATATAATATTGAGAATTACAGGTATTAATACATATATTGTAGTTCTGGTTGGTACAGGGATACTATATAATATTGAGAATTACTGGAATTAATACATATACTGTAGTTCTGGTTGGTACGGGGATACTATATAATATTGAGAATTACTGGTATCTATACTAATAAAAGGCAAAGCCCTCACTCACTCACTCACTCATCACTAATTCTCCAACTTGTCGTGGAGGCAGACGGCTTAAATTTCGCAGGCTCATTCATTGCACCTTACTTACAAAAGTTAAGCAGGTTTCGTTTCGAAATTCCACCTGTAACACTCACTCACTCACTCACTCACTCATCACTAATTTTCCAACTTGCCGTGGAGGCAGACGGCTTAAATTTGGCAGGCTCATTCATTGCACCTTACTTACAAAAGTTAAGCAGGTTTCGTTTCGAAATTCCACCTGTAACAGTCACTCACTCACTCACTCATCACTAATTCTCCAACTTGCCGTGGAGGAAGACGGCTTAAATTTCGCAGGCTCATTCATTGCACCTTACTTACAAAAGCCAGACACAGTATATGTATTATACCAATTCTCAATATTATATAGTTCCCTGTACCAACCAGAACTACATATATGTATCAATACCAGTAATTCTCAATATTAATATATCCCCGTACCAACAGAACACTATAGTATATGTATTAATACCAGTAATTTCTCAATATTATATAGTATCCCTGTACCAACCAGAACTACAGTATATGTATTAATACCAGTAATTCTCAATATTTATGGTATCCCTGTACCAACCAGAACTACAGTATATGTATTAATACCAGTAATTCTCAATATTATTAGTATCCTGACCAACCAGAACTACAGTAATGTATTAATACCAGAAATTCTCAATATTATATAGTATCCCTGTACAAACCGAACTCCAGTATATGTATTAATACCAGTAATTCTCAATATTATATAGTATCCCTGTACCAACCAGAACTCCAGTATATGTATTAATACCAGTAATTCTCAATATTATATAGTATCCCTGTACCTACCAGCACTACAGTATATGTATTAATACCAGTAATTCTCAATATTATATAGTATCCCGTTCTCACTGTAAAGAAACCTTTCCTAACCTGAAAACGTATTTCTTCCAACCTTCAAAGGATGTCCACGAGTCCTCTGATATGACCTATTCATGAACAATGCACCAGAGAGTTCACTGTTGGGCCATTAATATATTTGTATAAGGTTATCATGTCCCCACGCAAACTCGCTTCTCCAATGTAAAGCCCTTACTTGTCTAATCTGCCTGTATATTTAAGTCCCTCCATTCCCCTTATTAATTAGTTGCCCTTCTCTGAACTGCTTCCATTTCCAGATGTCCCTTTTGTATATGGATTTCAAAACTGCACCGCTATTCCAAATGTGCCTTACCAGTGCCTGTAAAGAGGGAGAATAATATCTTTCTCTCTTGAATCCATTCCCCTCTTTATACAAGACAATATCTTGCTAGCTCTAGCCTTTGCTACCTGGCATTGTTTGCTATAGCTAAGTTTGTTTCTACCAGAACCCCCAAATCTTTTTCATTACAGATGCACTTAACACAGAGTTATTTATGGTGTAGGTGGCACAGGGATTATTAAATCCCAAATGCATCACCTTACATTTATCAACATTGAATCTCATCTGCCATTCTGCTGCCCATTTGATAATCTATCTAGGTCTCTTGCCACTTGCACATCATTTGAAGTTTCCAAAGCTCTGCATAGTTTGGTATCCAGAAAAACTTCTGAATGACAATTTTGATGAGACTTGGTATACAAATGTTTATGGAGCTGGAAAAAGCATAGGCTACTTTACAACTTTAACAAACTCCCCTTACCCCTTTTTTTAACCCTTTCATTCATTTATAAGTTAATGGGGGTGCGATCTGACCTGTGCTGCCATCTGGTGGTAAAATGGTTAATTGAGATCTGACCTAGAGTCAGAGTCCTGGTCAGTACCCACGGTTTACCAAATTTGAAGGTCAGGTTTGGGTAAACCACGGTGAATTTGCATGGGTGTTGGTCAGGTTCGGTTAGAAAGCTACGGGTGCTGGTGTGATAGGTGCAGGTCGCGGGTCTGTTAAATCTTGGGTGCGGGTCGCTGCTGGTGAAGTCGGATCATGTAGCATGTGTAAGTCTGCTTGCAAGGCGTTTTAATATTGGGTAAGGGTCTGGCTATTTGCAGGTCGGGTTAAGTTATGGAACCTACAAGCAGTGGGTGGGAGTCAGGTGCAGGTTATGGTTTTGTGGGTATGGGTTGGGTGTCTGTTTAATGTTAGATTGGGGTTATTGTTTTGCAGTTGCCCACAAGACACTGACCTTTGTGCTGCCATCTGTTGGTGAATTGAGTGGTTGCCCCCTCTAAAAAACAACTATGCCCAACAAAATTTTGATTTGAGTAAACCGGGCAACGCCGTGTACTCTCTATTCTTTATAAAATATTCAAAGAGAGGGTTAGTGGGTCAGTATAAACCTGAGCAGGTTCAATCACCCAACAGCCAATCAGTAGAAATCATGTGTTGAACATTCCAGCAAATAATCATCTGGGAAAAAGAACAACTGCAGGACTGCCATGGCAGTTCACTACTGACCACTGTTTTTTTCTCAAAAATGAATAGTTAGAAAACCTAGGAATGTGTAAATATTTCATTATTTTTGGAATATTTCAATGAAAACTATTTAACATCATTATACAGTAGGAACTGCATGTGAATCATTTCATGTAAAAAAATATACAAGTTTTTTCCATTATTCCTTCAGTGCGTTATTGGCTGGGATACACACACAGCAGGAAATCCCTAATTTCATCTTTCTCATTATGGTTCTGGAGTTTGTTCATTAGACATATTACAATCTCCAGTCCTTGGCCACATAGAACACAAAAATGGCCGTCCTCTCTTGGCTTTCCAACAATGCAGCTCAGACACGTTGCCACATGACAAAACTTAGTGCTTACATGGGACAAGTCACTGTCCCTTAGGTGCCACAGAGTCAAGCGCTGGTCCACAGAAACAGATGCCAGTAGGTCTTCTCGAGGAAGTTCAGGCCAGTGACATGGGCACATGAGCTGGAGGGACAGATATTTCTTGTAGAAGGTGAAAATTTGTTCTCTGGTCTCCTCCACATGTTTCTGTCTATGGCCACACAACATATATGAATGGAATTGTCATCTCCTCCACTGGCAACCAGGTAATGTCCATCCTTGTTTTCCTGTAACAGAGACTGTTGATCCCACACTGATGAGCAGTAACAATCAAACAAGATTCCTAGATCTGCACAAAACAAGATTACAAGTACAACAAACACTTTATTGTCTGGAGTATTTTAGGACCATAGCACAACGTATTTATCTTAACAAAAATGAAAATGAGCAACTTTAGTGTAAGATAACAGAGCAGTACCCAGAGGACTTAACATCTTCAGCTGGAGGAGCACAGGACCACATGACTGCCCATACAATATCTTTACATGTAACTGTAGGGGGTGCATTATTTACAAGTATATACAGAAATTTATATTAACGACTCTTGTCCAATTATCCTATAATAAATCCATTAAAAATAACCTACCTAGAGCCCGACAATTTCCAAGTTCCTCTTCTGAAATGTTACACACTTGCTCTGTGGTGTCGGTGATATCCCAGAATGCAATGCGCCCATCAGTAGCTGCACTGCACAGCAGATACCTAAGAAACAGGAAGCAATATATTCAAATCTATTAGTTTCACAATCATCACAAAACAGCTGGACACAGGGTGACTGCATCCCAATATCTAAATGATTTAGGGGCCCATCCATGTTGCATTGTCCAACCAAAATTATTCATCATGTCAAATACAAAAGAACAAAGTAATTCTAGAAATATTATATTGTAGATGGAATTTTTCCCAGCCATGTCGGAATGCTTTCGGAAAACTGAAGGGGTTTCAATAAAATGATTTTCCGGCTACGTTCCCCTACAGACTGCACATGCAGGGGAGCTTCTCACTTGCCATGTATTTCCATGTTCCCCTGCTTTGTACATTGCTTGTGGCATTTCAGCAAAAAGGTGTGTCCACCCCAACTAAATTTAAATCCCACCTAATTACCCCCCAAAACCCGGACCTCGCTAGGTTTAAAAGTGTGTATGAGGCTCCTTACCCAGACCGTTCCCTCTGCTGCCTGTGTGCCTTTTCCGTAAACAGCAGCACAGAAGGAGCCTGGTCGGCAGTGGTGTCTAGGATTTGGGGGGGTTATTAGATTAAATTTAAATTTCAGTTTAGGGGATGGAAATACCCTTAATGCACTGCAATGTCCCAGCGTTCCTATGGGCAAACTGTTTCAGCACGATTTGAGATCAGAAAATGCATTGAAACACCAACAAGTATAGACAAAGCCTTAGGGATGACAACATCCTTTTCCAAAGCTTGTTGGTTTGAGTATTCACGTATGTTATGGGTAATGATGGACATGCAGGAACCTTACCTTTCTCTACCAGCAGAACTGTGCACTAAAGTCCTAACCCTCAGCACACAGCGCAGGTGATAAAAAGACTCTGCAACCAAAAACATTTTCCGGAATTTTCACATAGAGAAAAAACCTAAAAGAGTAAGTGTAGGGAAAAAAGAAATAATGGTTTTGACAAAGATAATATATTTATGCTGTTTATCCTACATTTCCCATGACACTATTTAAGGCTAGTAAGCCCTCTCATGCATCTGAACCTAGCAAAAACGATATATTCAGATTTGCAACACATTCTACCGATGTCTGTATAGTCCGAATTCCAACCAAAGATACAAATGTATATACGCAGAGAAATCCAATTCCTTCCTTCTCTGTGAATCCCACTGTCTGAACTCACCGAGTTGGAGGGTGGGGCAGTAACTACAGAACCTTTTGTACAGAAGGATTTGTATGTTTATGTTTGGTTAATACATTGTCTAGGGCTATATATCACATCAAATGGGTTTTGGTCAACAGTTAAATACCTGCACTGTCTGAACTGTCACCATTACAGTCTAAATTTGAGTTACGGAGAGTAGGGCCAGAAATATTTCTTTTAAAAAATATTAAGGAGAACTACACTCACCAACACCCACTTCCACCGGCCCGGCAGTCTGTAGAACCCAGGGTGAGGACCTAAACCGCCAGGTCCTCACCGCTGGGACCACCTTCTATCCTTTGTTACACTTACTTGAAGTTTGCTTTGCGACTCCACTTCCATATTCGTGATCCTGACTGAGTGTAGGACGGAGCCCGAAGTGAACATCAAGTAAGTGTAACAGAGGATAGAAGGTGATCCCAGCGGTGAGCAGTGTTCACCCAGAATTTTTTTCCAGCCGGGTGGCATGAAAAGTAGCCGGGTGGGGTGGGACGGGGAAATTTGGTGGTGGAAAAAATGTGCACGCATCATGCTCATTATATAGGACAGGGATGTCTAACATCGTCCCACTAATGTTTGAAAACTATACTCCCACATTCTGTGTTTGTAGAATGCGGGGAGTTGTGTTTGTCAACATCTGCAGGGATTGTAGTTCCCTTTTGAAGGTAACCCATGTAACATGGCAGCACAAGCACATGTGCCACCCTTTTGTGCCTTGGGATCTTGGAAAAGCTAGTAAACATGTGCTAAAATAATCTTACAATGTAAAAAAACGGTCTGACTGGGCAGTATTGGCAGGAGTTTTTACTGACCTATTGCACACACAAATTAAACCTACATCTAAATTCTTTTATATCACCAAGTGTTCTCCAAGGAATTTTTTCCAGCCGGGTGGCATGAAAAAGTAGCCGGGTGGGCCGCCCGGCTAAAAGACCCTAGGGAGAACACTGGTGAGGACTTGGCAGTTTAGGTCCTCACCTTGGGTATACACATCGATGGACAGAGGTTTGGGTGAGTATAGTTGTCCTTTAAGCTGTATTTACTCCTATTATTATATCAGGCATCCCACCTCTCCCTGAAGTTCAGGGAGTCTCCCTGATTTTAATGGCAGATCCCTGACTCCCTGAAATATTATACAATCTCCCTGGAATGTGTTGTTATGAATTAGAGTGAGGGAGCACAATGACTCAGAGTCTTTTAGCGGTTAACAGTGACAAAAACACTTAATAGTGACATGACTTGTATGCATGTGTGTCTGACCGTTTTATGAGTGTGTGTCTGACTGTTGAGATGCATGTGTTTGTATGCAAGAGTGTCTGACTGTATACATGGTGTGTGTCTGTATGCATGGATTATGCGTTCATCTTGGGGTGGGGCTTTAGGGGGTGGGTACCCTCCCTAAAATGAGTTTTGGCGGGTGGGATGTCTTATATAGTATTATTCTCTGATGATTAACTCTAGGAAGTGATTACAGATATTAATATGTTCATATTTGTATTCAGGTCTAAAAAAATTAGAATGAATGAAGCTTGTAACAGCCAAGACCAAAGGGAACAAGAAGTGCACATCAGTGGTTGGAATGGGTAAAATTATAGTTTAAAAAAAAAATAAATATGCAAAAAAGGTCCTTATAAAACCAAGAGTCACCTGACATAAATCTATATTAAACTTTCTTCTTTAAAACACTAATATATAGCTTAAAACATTCTGATCAGTGATGCTGCTCCTCTCTTCCTATTTCCCATGGTTT
The DNA here is from genome assembly GCA_019447015.1 of Hymenochirus boettgeri. Taxonomy (NCBI): domain Eukaryota; kingdom Metazoa; phylum Chordata; class Amphibia; order Anura; family Pipidae; genus Hymenochirus; species Hymenochirus boettgeri. Next base: position 252,215,483 of record CM033472.1, on the reverse strand, counting down.
CTCAGTGGCTGGTGATGTCATATCCCATACAAGTTGATGGATGCGGTGTCACATGTAGATGGATTGCCAGGAAGATCTTCGGGAAAAGGGAGCAACAGCATCAACAACTGCTTTAAGTTTTAGGTTCTCATCACACAGGAATGACACACTTTATTAGACTTTGATTTAAATAATCTGCATACTTGGTATCCCCTGTGGCTGTGCCATAATTTTCATCACCAATATTGTTTTGGCCTTAGTACAAACCTTATAGATCCATCACTAACGGCTGCAGCAAGGACCACCTGTTGGGCGTTAGCCTTGGGATGTCCCTGGTCCCTTCCCTAACTACTGCGACAGACATGTATCTGAGAGAAGGAACAACACAGATTAGAATGAGGAACAATATCTACAATATGAGCACCCAATAGACTATTTGCACTGTGTATCCTGTGTATTGGAAGATTTTATATACATACAGGGCCAGTCACCTTTCAATGAATAATATCTCTTTTTTAAATTGTTTTCTGCAGTACACTGTAGACAAATCCTTTACTAAGTAATGCTAGCTGTACACTGTCCCTGTGTTGGCCAATTTGATTCCTGGGCTTTCTAGTCGACTTTATCCTGCTGACATGTCCTGCCCGGATTATTCATTTTGCATTCAAATGTCAAAATGATCCACCAACTAATATATGGCCTGCAGAGAGATCCAAAGCAGCTCAATGGTCCTATCTTCTCTCTCTTTGGATGAGCACTCTGAGCATGGTAGAACCAGTAACCCTGGAATGAGCGTAGACTATTGAATTTGACTTAACACGGATATAATTACTTTAAGGGGACAGACTGACTTTCTGAGCTACAAGTCAGAAAAGGTGTTTAGGTTTGACTTTTCAAGGGATAGAATATAGTAACTGAAAAGGTTTCATTTCATATATGACAACAATCAATAATGTAGAAAGTCTGTACAAAAAGGGCAATGCTGATAAACATTTAGATACCTGTTTTGTAGAGTACAGTAATGCTGAAACACACATTATACATTTATATCCATTCTATCTATTCTACCGAAACCATTCTGGTCCCCCTGACATGTTACTTTTTTTACAAGGGAATAGAGACAGAGAGGAAAAAGCATTTCAGTAAATTGGAGGTAGGAATGCTTGATTCACCTCCAACAGAATGATATATTTGGGGTAAAGTGATCCTTTAAGCAGGTGATATGGTACCATGTTTTAAACAGTTTAAGAAACCAAGGTTATCGAGAATAATATAGATACAAAGCGGTTACCTTATTCACTGTTTACCCAAATATGCAACAAAGTCCTTTGGGTAGAAAAATCTTCATTTAGACTATTCTAGATTGCCTGGGGGGTTACTTAAGGGTCCTAGACTGGGGATTCAGCAATGCGAGCATGAAGTAAATCAATGTCACTGGCGTAACTAGGAATCACTGGGCCCCCCTGCAAAACTATGATAGGGCCCCTAACCGTTGATTCATTCACATTGGTTTTCTGGAAGGAGGATATATCCCCCGGTAATAACGCACCTGCAAGGTTTGCGTGTGCCTTGATGTTAGGTATTCAGTTTTAAAGAGAGAAGGTTTAGTTTTCATTTGCTTACTTAGGGTTTCCACCTCACTCCTTTTAAACCTGGACCCACATGATTATATGGAAATGAATTTACCTGCTTACTTATATATACATACCAACCAGGACGTCTGCTGCAATGGCAACCAGTCAATAAGTCTGTATATGGATTTTATATTTGAGTTCCCAAGGCCAAGATGGCAAACCCACTACCATTATACCAAAGTTATAACCCACACCAACAACTGTAGGAAGCATTTTTTTTTTAAAGCAAGTAAGCTTAAACTTTAAAGGGACACAGGTGCTATCCAGATCATGTGCCTATTTTTTGCATTGGCGCGCATGCAGCGAAGATTAGCGCTCGGTCGGGACAGCGCGCCTGATAGCTCAGAAAGAGCCGAGTGGTGCGTCGGTAATGAATTTAAGTCTTGCACTGTTCCCCAGGCATCCTATTATTCACCGGGAGGTGGGAAAAGCTTTCTCACATCCCTATGAATAATAGGTAAAGATTTCATGTACTTAAACTACATAAAATCTGTTTAGTGTCCCTATAAGGGGAACTAAACTGCCCACAATATAAATAAACAAAATGATAATTCCCAGTGAGGATACCCAACTCCAACTCCATTTTTGCTTATAACCTCCGATATCCCTATTCAAACATCTTGGTGCGACTCCAGCTCATTTCCACCTCCAGGTTGAAAGATGTGTCAGTGAGCTGGTGGAATAGCAGAGAGCTTCACCAGGGGCCGCCATGTTTGAATAGGATGGAGATTGCAAGAAAAAACAGGAGAAGGAGATGTGTCTCCTAACTTCCTGAAAATAAATTAGATTTCAGGGGCAGCAAAGTACCCAAAACAATAAAAAAACCCAATGACCTTGTTTCCGGATCCATTTTGACAATCTTGTGTTTGTTCTTTATCCGATCCCAATGTTTCGCAGTCTGTGAGAGACAAGGGTGGATGACTTGGCTAGAACCACTTCCTATCTTTGTCCTGGCTGACCTGTACCCGATAGCACTCAATCTGTGCCCTACCTCAGCACAATCAGCACAGCAGAAAGGCCACAGTCTTTCTTGCAGTAAGGAACTAGTTTTTGCCAAGGCCAGAGTTTTTACACTCGAAAGTGATCACTGATAGAGCCAAGTTGCCACAAACAACCCGTTGATTCATTGAAGCACAATATGTTCACAGTGGTATCTTCACTACTTGTTAATAAAACATGAAGGATATCATTGCCATGAGTCACAAGAGTTCCTGCGTACTGGACACATGTACATTCTCACCATGCATGGGCTCTTTTCCACATTTTTGATTATCCCCAATGGATGGCTTACCTTAGCTAAAATTGCCCCAGATTTGATATACACAAATACCTCATTGTGTCATCTTCTTTATAACTCCAAGATCTGTGTCCTCCTCCACATGGAATGCAATGAAGCTTCTCATTGGTCCTCGAATTCCAAACACAAAGTCAGTTGCATGGAAGCCCATCACTATCAAATTGCCATCAGATGTAAAAAAAGGCGTTCTATCCACTCCATTCCCTTACAGGACTTTTGTTTGCGCAACACGGTTAACTGGACTGCCTCTTTCTACACTCAACTGACGAAAATATCCATCCCGACCAGTGCTGTAAGCAAACCCCCGTGACAACTGATGAGGTCACCCCTAATTTGCCATGAACTCCGAAGAGAAGTGAAACAGGATTTACTGTGCACAAATGTGAATGGGCCAAGTTACTGTCACGTTCTTGGGAATTAGGGGTTCCCTGTTCTCCTTTAATGTGTTTCTCAGTCTCTGCATCACAGGCCCCCTCTATGTTGCTTTGTCCACTGGAGGGCTGTACCAAGATTTGTAGAAAAAAGCATTATTGAGCCTCGACGGTCCCCACAAACAAAGAGATCCTCACTGGGTATAAAAGCCCACACTGGTATGCCACCTTCTTACACACTGGTAAAACAAATTGCCCTTTTTCTGTCACAGACTCCATATGTCCAGAAACACATGTGACCTCCAACCAAACCATCACTCCAGATGGGCCAGAGGAAAACAGGCTGCAAGTGTTCTGCCCCCGTCCCACAGGTGGAACCCAGGTTAGGCTGTGGATTTTACCCGATGAAGTTTAATATCTTTCAATACTGGAGGTAAAGAAGCATGAAAATCTTGAACCACCCTTGATGTTGCCAATAGCACACAATACACTGGCAGACATTTTAATAAACATCAAGTAGACTGTAGGATTTGTAGTTCTCATCTTCCAAAATAAAAGTCCACTGTTTGCAAATGAAGTCATAAGTGTAGATGAACCTAAATCAGTCATAACCACAAGCAGATTGGCATCTACCATAGCTATTGCTTTCGGAACACCTGGGCCATGCAACAGACTAAAATTTAATGTAAGGAGCTCATTAGTCCTAGAAGTATTATTTATTTGCCAGAGTCTAATCCGGAGTCTACACCGCCAGTAGCTACCCAATGATGTTGGTCCTGCACAGCAACTGCCCTGATGCCCCTGCCCTTGTGACCTTTGAAGGTATGAACAATCTTTCCTTGGTAATTCCACACAATGCATGCTGAATCTTCCCTATGCTGATAATGTATCAGGAAGCAGCTTGACTGCCCAGACACGAGCCTGATGACCATATAACACCAGGCGGCACTGGACTTCAAAAGTGAATGAAGCAAGGTCACCGACATCCCAGACTCGGAGGCTGCGATCATCAGAAAGCTGAAGCCAAGAGGCCTTTTTTGTAATCATAAAAGATGCTAAAAATGACCCCATTGTGACCATTATTCTTTTTCTTGGTTCTGTTCTTCCTTCCTCATTTGTTGGGTCAGATGTTGCCCAAATTACCAGCTGGTTAAACACAGTCCCAGAAACCAGTATAAGTTCTTCCCAGGTCTTACCATAGAAACAGCAGAATACAAGATGCATTTCTCGGCACAATGAAGTTCTTTTAGGGCCTTTCCGTTCGATAATCATAGAGGGCCACAGAGTTATGTCCCAGGGCCAAGGCAAGGTAAGAATTTGACTGCAAATCATCTCCAAGCCACTGTACATCCCAATCCAGTCATGCAGTTCTCTAAGCTTGCAGATTTCTATCAGGCCTACTTCAAGTTCATCGATGGTCACTTGCAGACAATAAGACCCTTGCCACCAAATACAGCTATTAACCTGTGTTCAAAGTACCAGACGAAGATCCAGGAAGTTTTATGCCATGGACGGTGTAACTTTTGAGTACATTCTGCCTCTTCCTTGAATTTAATATGATTTTTTCCCACACAATAAACGGTGATATACGGGCCTTCACTGCATAGAATATAAAAACATGGTTTTCTTACATGCCTTAACTAGAAAAAATGTTTTAAAACAACTGGATAGTTTAAAGAAACAACTTTAACACATCTCTGAACAAAAACAGACTTACATTTCAAAGAACTCCCTGAGCCCATTAAACCTACCTACCCTTACAGGAATACAAAGTGCCTTATTTCAATTAGAGGTGATCCATAACTGCATAGTAACATGGGTGAGGACCTAAATCGCCAAATCCTCACCCTGATCCCTACCTACTGCAATACTTACTCAAATTATAGAATAGTCTAAATTAAGATTTTTTAACTATTGGTTACTTAAGGGGCGGGCACTAAACTGCCCAAAATATAAATAGAACAAAATTATAATTTCCGTGAGGATACACAACTCCATTCCACCTCCATGTTGAAGATGTGTCAGTGTGCTGGTGGATAAACAGAGAGCTTCACCAGGGGCAGCCATGTTTGAATAGGAGGAGGAGATGTGTCTCCTAACATCCTGGAAATTATTAGATTTACCAAAACAAGATTAAAAAAAAACCCAGTAACCTTGTTTCCAGATCCATCTTGACAATCTTGTGTTTGTTCTTTTTCCTTTATAGAAGACAGAGTCTGTCGGGACCTGTCATATGCGCCAGGGGGGGGAGAGCGGTTGGGTATGTTTGTTACCTTCTCTCCTGGCTCCTGATCAATTTATTGAACAACGGGAGGTAAGACACAGCTCCTTAACCACCTGTTCTTCAATAAAACTGAATGGCCCCTTTATTTTTTTGAGTGGAGATACCCTTATATTATCACTTAGCACCACCAAGATGACATATACATGATGTCAAGCCTAACGCATTGTATACAAAATAATTCTCCTAACATTTAAATCCCTTCGCTCTGCTACTCCTCCTTATATTTCCTCTCTAGTCTCTATATGTTCCTTTTAATTTAAAGTCCATTGCCCTTTAACTCAGCTACTTTTTCACATTCAATATCTTACTTTTTACTCCACTGCATTATGAGAAAGAGGGTGTTTTTTTCCCTTAGAGTGGAATGGTACACAGTAGCACACCAATCAGGGTGTGACATGTTATTAAACAATTGTGGTGTCATGAGTGACATGAGTCTTTACCCACCTGCCATCTGCTATTAAGGAACAAATGAATTAAAACCTACCACAAGATGATCATCCACAACTCCAACGCTGTGATAGGGGGCAGTAGAAGAACGGACTCCTTTATGGTTCCGGAAATTTAGCACTTCATAACCAAGATCCTATGAAAGTTTTCCCCAACACAATCCACATTGTCCTACAGTTTCAAACAACAATATATCAGATTGTCATGTTTTAGCTGGACACACTGTGTAGTTTTGGAATTTTATCTTAGATTTATACAGCAACTATGGCCCAAGTCAATGAAGATTTTGGTCATAAATACTGTTATACTCAGGGAGGTATGAATCCTACTCCCCCCTTCCTAGGAGGCTGAATGTATAAGCAATGAGCTGACAGCTCACTGTGTGGACTCTCTCTCAGTGGTAAAGATGGTAGTTACACATGTGCACAGTAAAGCAATGTGTGATTGTCAGCCACTGAACAAGCAGTAGAATGAGGATTTCGTACCTAACTGTGTTATTGGTTCCCAAAATGTATTTTTTGTTTCCAGTTACCCTTTAAATTTAGACAGCAACAAAATTGGTCAAACTGTAGGCTGCAGGCATAGGGAGCTATTATGGTCTTTAATCGGGGAAACCCATTTCTAACAGCTGGTAGAACTGGCAAACCTGGAAACACTCCTTGGAAATGCTTACAGTAAACCAGGTTTCCAATAGAGGTGGCAGTTACCTGAGGAATTGTGCAACCTTGGTTAGATAATAGCCTACACTACAATATAGCTTTAAAGGGTAACTCCAGCCTCAAAGTAACTTAAGATATTATCACCGTCTCTGTGGCGCGTTTGGCGTTAACCAAAAGGTTGGTGGTTCGACTCACCCAGGGATGTGGTTTTGGGTACGATACCTTGGCAGCGCTGAGGTCCTGAGTTTGATTCCACCCTTGAACATATCTGCAAGGAGTTTGTATGTTCTCCCCTGTCTTAGTGAGTTTCCCCCACAATCATAAGACATACTGATTGAATGAATGTGTCCATAAAGTGATTAGATTGTAAGCTCTTCGGGCAGGGCCCAATGTGAATTGAGTAATAATTGTAAAGCGCTGCGAAATATGCAGGCTTATAAGAAATATAATACATACATATTTTGAAAGGTTACCCTATATCAGACGCTGAGAAAGACTAATCACACACAGACATCCCTTGCCGGAAGTCCCTTCTCTCGCTGCTCCTGTAGCGAGCTGTTTGTACACTTGTAACCCGGTCGATCAGTAATGGCCGTCATTATTTGGCACTGATGACACCATCGTGACCATGACTGACTGTCATTACCGCGGAGAGGAAGACGGAGCGAGGATCGCTGTGTGTAAGTAGCTATATCTCAGCATGGGAGCGTCTAACACAGGTAAGATTATAATGAAAGTAGGATTTGGGGAGGGAATCTTTCAGTTGCTCTTTAAATAGGTACACTATTGATATGTATGTTTTACCTGAACTTCCTCTTTACAGGGGAATGTAATAAGACTGAATACTAAACTTGCTCCTATATAATAACACATGGGGAGAGATGTTACAATGATAAGCGTGAGATCTACTTACAGCCAAGTGATCACCAGATAAAGTGAGGCAGAATATGAGGGAACAACCCACAAAACAATGGAGTCACATAAACTTCCTTTTCCTAAGCTTGCAACTTTATTTATAATTGTATTTATTACAACTGCTCTGAAATTAGAGGACAGTAGATGGCAGTGTATTAGTGGCAAATTACCGGTTGCAGATAAAGGGATGTTGAATCTGCAGCCCTCCAGATGTTTTTGGAAACTACAAACTCCCAGCATCCCTTGTTAGCAATCTGATGTTGCAGATTCTAAAGCGTCTGGGGCTGCAGATTTGATATCCCTGGTTAAATATCATCTGCTTGCAGACTATGGACCGTACAGACCAACGAAATGGGGCTTAATGCATGGGCGATTTAATGGGGGGTTAAAACAAAGGGAGCCAAATGGCGACGTTACTTGTTAGGTGACACTAATCATATAGACTAGGGATGTACAACATGTGGCCCTCCAGATGCTTGAAAACTACAACTCCCAGAATTCCCGGTTGCCACCATCTCCGTGTCTATACCCTCACTTTTAATATCCGGGAACTTCTTGGCCTTTTTCTAATTTTTATGTTTTTCCAAATAAAGGGGAACATTATTCAGCAAGAAAAATATAATGATGGTAACTAAGAGGTTGTGTAACCTAGGGCATGGATCTAATGCTGGGGGGACCAGGGTGGACAATGTCTGGAAAGGTCAGTGAACATCACTTTATATACAGGCTGTCCGTAACGCCAGTAAGGCCGAGGCAATTGCAATTGCGAGCATTATCGCACGCCTGTACGATTTCTGTGCGTTGTCGACATGTGCTCCGCTTTTGCGCAAACGTTTTTGTAATATATAAAAACGCATTTGTGTACACAAAATGCAAACTCATGCGCAAACACATGCGCATCGAAAATCGTGGTAACATGGACGACGACAAAGCACATGAAAAATTGCGCACTCTACCGTCCGTTTGTCCGTCATTTCTTCCAAACTGGGTAAAGCCGATCTGTTAGCAAACCCTGCTCCGCTCATTTCACTTCAATTCTAGTTTGAATGGACCTAATGTGAATGGGGCTTAATGCACCAGATTTACAGAAACACCAAAGCTGCAAATATCCAACCCGCTAAACATCCCCCTTTAAGAGTGGCAGGGTAATACTTGCAAATCGTTTGTTCTTTAATGGACTGCAGGATCAGTTGGGTCATGTCACTATAATTCCAACCAATAGTCCCCAGGCCGATAGAAAGAGAGGTAACAACATCAGGCGCATTTATTTAATGCATTGAAGAACGGGAGGGAGAAAAGTCATGTCAGATGGAAGGAGGAGTGGGTTAAGAGTGGGGGGGTAATACTTGCAGATCCCTGTGGATTGTGTGGTCTTTAATGTACTGCAGGATCATGTCAGGCCATGACACTATAATTCCTAACAAAATAGACCACAGGTTTTTTTTATCGATCAGTAGCTCTACTATGATATGTGATAGTATTTTTTATATTAAAGATATTTTGATGAATGTGTTGTTGTTAGTGAAGTTGTTGGAACTAACACCTCTGTTTTATCCTGTTCAATTCCTTTCTCAGGGCGGACACGGAGACCAAGGTGAAAATGGAGAAAGTAGCACAAATCAAAAGTCAAACTGCATAATGTGATATCAAAAGGTATTTAGCATTACACAGTAATAACAGGGACCAAGGAATTTACCCACAGGAATCCCATATGCAGTTGTAACCAAAATGACCTGGCGGTATTGGAAAAGACCAATACCATGGATAATAGTAAAGTTATGAACACGGTTGTAAATATAATGTCCTGAAGTATGATACGGCCGAAAGTAGAAAGTAGTAAAACATAATATTGTTAAAGACGCAGTATCGCTTAATAGCTATACCACACCTTAATACAACCGCTCCTTGTCTCTAAGACATGCCAATCCCAGCTCAACCCCACCTCCTGTCCAAGTTACCAAATAGAGGGCCCTATTTATAAAGGCGTGATATCGCTAAATAGCCCCTTTAAAACATGCAAATTCTACATCAGTGTTCGTAAGATTCTGATTGCAGGTGTACAAATACGAGTTTGATCATGTGATCATACGTTCACAATTACGATCGTAAGCGTACGATTTCCCATACAATATGGTTGCGGTAGTTTACTACCGTATGGTATTGTACGCACGAATGTTTTGGTAAAAAATATGCTGCGTCGTACTTTTCCAATAACCCATTCCGATGTTGTGGGCGACTCTACAAGGGAAGGACGTCAGACTCCAGACAAAAGCCACTAAGCGGTCAAAACATCATAAGTAAAAATAAAATACGAGCCATTGTGAAGTCTAGAGACTCCGAATTTAAATGTTCTTAAAACATAAGCTTAACACTTACAAAATGAATGAAATGTGTCTATTATTGGCCATGTGAGTACCAACTGTAGGGTTGGATCTTAATCCTGGCTTTACGCTGGCCTGATATGAGATCAATTCAATAATGTAGAATGATAAATATCGACTGTCCATCTGAATGTAACTTCTGCCCTTCCCTGGACCAGAACATGTACCCATGACTGAAGCACTACATACTACTATAATGGTGGATATGTGGTACCTGCCAAATCGGCAGTGCTAGGGATTAAAATTAAATCCAAAGAAATACACAAATGAGAAGATAGGCTTCCAAAGAATCCCTATAAGCACTCATAACACTTGTTATCCAAATCTCTAACATGGCACAGACAATAAAGGAAACACCTGCACCCAACGTACTATGCCCCCCTCCCCCAATATTAATAATAATGTACAGATATCCCTAAAGCTGGGCATCCCAGCAAATATAGAATAAATACTGTAAAAGGTTCTCTGGTAAAGTGGCTTTGTGATAAGAGTGCTGGCATGACCAAGTGGCTATGTGCTGAAGGCCCATATAAGTCTAGGCAGTAAAAAGTTCCATCCGTTTTGCAACAAGGTGGTAAGGTAAAAATTGTATCCAAACCAGAATGCAAACTTCCGATGGTGTTACCGTACACCATGGAAGCATAGATGCAACATGGACTATCACAATCTCTGGCTTACCCGGGACTTTAAACAGAGTTATACCGACCTACGTCCATTGAGGCTACTCATCCTGCTGTGGCAACATTCTGCTTGACTTTTACGACGGTCGATACCAATACCAGTTCCACTCGTCCTGCGCCACTCATCGATCTTATGCAAATTCAACTACAGGGAAGGTATTGATTACAATACAAATATTAAGGCACAGTAAAGAACATACAACCCATTAAGTACAAGGTGCCCCAGCATGGCGTCAATTCCCCCAAAATGTTACTCCATTGGCTCAATACACCCCAAAATGTACTTGAATGAACCCCTATTACATTTAGAGCTATTAAGATTTAGCATTTACATAAAATGACAAAAAAGAGTTCCACTACTTCACCACCAGGGGTGTTCCCCTGGAGATATTGCAAAAGGAATACAAAAGCAACCAAAGTGTATTGTATCATTAAGCCCATTCTGGATTTTGTGTGTAAGGTAAAAACCATGACAAGGACGCGTGTTGAGCCGAAACGCGTGGGGCGTTCTAACCTCTAGTGTTTTACGGAGCACCCGCTCTGGACTAAAATAAAGAACCTTAACCAAACCAATACGAGGTGGCGTCATTCGTCTAAGCACTCAAGCAGTCAGCGTTTCTTCCCTTTTGCATAAAAATCCACCTGCTTTGCCTGGAACAATCTGGACTCCACATTACCACCGTTTGGCCGCAGGGACACCTGTTGAATGCCCATTAATGTAAAAATGACACATTTGTCATTATGTTGCCTCATATGTGAACATAGATTAGATAGCATCCCTATCTAATTGACCATTCTGGGTTGCTCTGGCATGTTCAGCTATTCTAGTCTGCAACCTTCTCTTTGTCTGGCCCACGGATCTGATTCCACATCTGCATTGTAACAGGTAGATTACCTGGGTCTTTGACACGTTATTAACCATTTATCTTGTATTGTTTGCCATCCACCCCTTCAAACAATTCTTGCTTCATATATTGCACATTTTACACTTCCCACAGCCCCTATTTCCTTTTGCCGGAGGGAGATCTAACCAGCCCCTACTGGAGGGTAAATGGCTAAACTGGAACTAGTTTGTTATGTGACATTACAATATCTAAACTGGAACTAGTTTGTTATGTGACATTACAATATCTATTATGTTATTATACCCTGTTAGAACATGTTCCGTTTCCTATATCAAATATGTAACATGTCTTTTTTCTTTAATTTAAGAAAACCCCACCGGAATATGAAGACCTAGGGCATATTTATAAAAGCGAAAAGTAGCGAAATGTTTTCGCATTCTCTTTTCGCATGGGTTTTCGCCAAAAAGACAGTTACGCTATTATAAAGGTAGCGTTAACGAATGGCGAAACCGTTTCCGTGAGCTATCGCTAAACCCTTTTCGCCTTACTCGCAATGGTAATTAGTAGCGAAAAGGAGCGAAAAGGCATAACGCGATTTATAAAAGAGCGAAAGGTGGTTTTTGCGTTAAAAAGAGCGAAAGATTAGCGCGACCCTGAAGGTGGTGAAAAGTCATTGTTTGAGCGAAAGGCATTCTAATGGGTAATATGCCTTGAAAAAGCAACGCGCATTAGAAGGGCGATCGCGCATTAGAGTGTAATATGCCTTGGAAAAGCGACATTAGAAAGCTATTGCGCATTAGAATGTAATATCCTTGGAAAAGCGAACGCGCATTAGAAAGGCGAACGAGCATTAGAAAGCGAACGCACATTATAATGAATATCCTTGGAAAAGCGACGCGCTTAGAAAGGCAAACTCACATTAGAAAGGCGAACGCACATTAATATGGATTAGCCTTGGAAAAGCGAACGCGCATTAGAAAGGGCGAACGCACATTAGAAAGGCGAACGCGCATTAAGAAAGGCGAACGCGCATTAGAAGCGAACAATGTGCAGTGCAAAAGAAAATGTATCCCATTGAGAAATTCTAAGAAGATTGACTAAATAGACATGGCTGACTTCTTGGTAAATGTGAGGTGCCATTTTGAACTTGACATCATTTTCTAGTGGGCTTTTCTGGTTTCGAATGGTTTTCGCAAGGCAGTCCTTCTTAGATGTGTTAAGTTTTCGCTGCGATACTTTTCACTCTTTATTCGCCTTTTTCAGCCGTGAAGTGTTTTTTTCGCTTTTTTATAATAAGGCGAAAACGAACCCCAAATGGGCGCTATTTCGCTGCGATGTGCTGCGCTAATTATTTGGCGAAAAAGACAATCTTTATAAATATGCCCCAAAGTAAGTAAAAGACAATAGTAAATAGTAAAGAGTAGCAATAATAGGAATAGCAGTTCATTTACATTTTACGTTTTCTTTTAGAACACGGATATATCTAAACCTGGAACCTTTAATTATGCCGGTATCCTTCCCCACTAACTGGGTATCCGAATAGCCGACTGAACTATGTGCTTGGTCTACAGACTATGGGCTAGGCTAGACTAACACGTTTTTCACTTGTTTGGACACACACATTTCGCATGTGATTTTGGTTTAGAATGGAAATCGCATCTGTTGGGGTCTTGTTATTGGAGGATAGCTTGTTTATTTAAGGATCGGTAGTGTTTCTTACAGTCAATAGTTTTATTGAGAATCAGCGTGTATTGTTTACGGATCAATATTCTGGTTCAGGATCAGTAATATTATTTTATGGGTCAGATCCTATTAAAGAAAGTCCTTTACAAGTGCCTGTTCTTTATGGAATAATTGCTGTAAACTTTTTGCCATCTGGTAGACACTGTCATGCTGGGATCTGTATGCTCCCTTAGGGCTAGGCCACACTAGCACGTTTTGCTGCGTTTTGCTCTGTTTTCGCTTTGCAATCCGCATGACATTATATTTATAATATAAATCATTAGAAGTGTGCGATACGATCCGTTGTGATTTTATAACACGTGATCACCATTTTTGGTCCATTTCTGTCAAATTGGCGTTTAATACAAGACTATGCAAACGCATGAAAAAATCCTACACACGCAGTTATGGTTGTGTCATTAAATTGTTTTGATGGTTTAGGCATGGTTGCCATGGAAACAAAAGTGTAGCATGTGACCCAGGTTCAAAAATTTGATCACGACCATGAAACCTCAGAATTTGCATATTTGAGGATGATGTTATGTACCAGTCATGTGACATTTTATTAGTTGATGTCATACCGGATGTTATGTAAACAACTCCTGGAAGATATTACTCATCTGTTGCAGTAACAGTTAGCGTGAGTACATTTTTTTTTTTGCTCTGTAACAGTTTGTTATTTCCATAGCTATCCAGGCACAATCAATCCCAAGCAGTAAAAATATCATTTATACAATCTTTATTTAATGTAAATCTTGTATTGGATGTTTTAGCATCTTGTTAGGGTCTTGTTATTGGAGGATAGCTATGTTTATTTAAGATCGGTAGTGTTTTCTTACAGTCTAATATTTTTTTATGAAATCAGCTGTATTGTTTTACGGATCAATATTCTGGTTCAGGATCAGTAATATTAGGTATGTCAGTATCCTTATTAAAGAAAGTCCTTTAACAAGTGCCTGTTTCTTTATGGAATAAATTGCTGTAAACTTTTGTCATCTGTAGACAGCTGTGCATGCTGGGATCTGTATGCTCCCTTAGGGCTAGGCCACACTAGCACGTTTTGCTGCGTTTTGCTCTGTTTTCCGCTTTGCAATCCGCAATGACATTATATTTAATATAAATATTAGAAGTGTGCGATACGATCCGTTGTGATTTTATAACACGTGTCACCATTCCATTTTTTGGTCATTTCTGTCAATTGCGTTTAATACAAGACTATGCAAACGCATGAAAAAAATCCTACACACGCAGTTATGGTTGGTGTCATTAAATGTTTTGTGGTTTAGGGCAGGTTGCCATGGAAACAAAAGTGTAGCATGTGACCCAGGTTCAAAATTTGATCACGACCATGAAACCTCAGATTTGCATATTTGAGGATGATGTTAGTACCAGTCATGTGACATTATTAGTGATTCATACAGGATGTTATGTAAACAACGCCTGGAAGATATTACTCATTTCTGTTGCAGTAAACAGTTAGCGTGAGTACATTTTTTTTTTTTCTCTGTAACCAGTTTTGTTTTTTTCCATAGCTATCCACACAATCAATCCCAAGCAGTAAAATACATTTATACAATCTTTATTTAATGTAAATCTGTATTGGATGTTTTAGCATCTTGTTAGGGTCTTGTTATGAGGATAGCTATGTTTATTTAAAGATCGGTAGTGTTTCTTCTTACAGTCTATATTTTTTTGAGAGATCAGCTGTATTGTTTTATGGATCATAGTCTGGTTCAGGGATCAGTAAATGTTTATTTATGGATCAGTATCCTTATTAAGAATTGATGGGGCCTATTTATAAAGGAACAATATTGACAATATCCCATATGTTGCCTCTATGAAACCGCCACTTTGTTGTATGTCAAAATCAGGTGATCATTATATCTGTGTTGACCTGACTTTCTGTTAAAATTAAACAACCAACTGTTAAAACTGCACACAGAAAAAACCAACTGTCAGAACTCTGTCACCATTCCAGCTACAGACAAACTCTTTACAGCAGAAGTTTAAAGGGCATCTCCCCCCTATGTAAAAGGTTTCATATGTTGTAGGGCCCCCCTTCCCATCCCAACCTACAGCTCTTTGATCTGGCTCCCTGCTTGCTTGTGGTTGGGAAGAATTAATTTCCAGTAATGGTCAATTTAATCTTTTTTTCAGTATAGATGCCCTTAAACTAAGAATAATATTTAGTGCAATGTAAACTAACTTTGTGTTTTTTATTTCAACATTACAGCAGTTAAACACAATGCTGTTTAACCAGATTAACAAGGCCATCATTGGCATTAACATTATAAGTTAAGATGGCCGTTTATCCATTTCCTTTAGTTTATAGATATATTCTATGTAGATTCATATGCTATTTACCTTTTTAGTGAAGAAAGTAGCTAGGGGGAAATTTTTGGAAATTTTGAAAGTTCTAATTCAATTTTTTCGAAAATCGGCCACATTCGATTTTTCGAAAATCGTCTATCTACTTTCGATCTTCGGTTTTCGATTAGGAAATCGTTACTTTCGAATTTAAATTTTTTCGAAAATCATCTACTTAGATTTTCGATTTTCGAAAATCGGCAATTTTCGATAATCGTCTACTTTCGATCTTCGATTTTCAATTAATGAAAATCGTATACTTGCGTATTTTCAAAAATCATCTATTTTCGAAAATCAACTACTTTCGATTATTCGTTTTGTCGGCTACTTTCGATTTTTGAAAATCGTCTACTTCATTTTCGAAAATCAGCTACTTTCGATTTCGATTTTCAAAAATCATCTACTTTCGGTTTTCAAAGACGTCTCTTTCGATTTCCAAAAATCGTTCTATTTCGATTTTCGAAATCGTCTACTTTCAATATTCGAAAATCGTCTACTTTCGTTTTCGAACATCGGCTCTTTCGGATATTCGAAAATCGTCTATTTCGATTTTTGAAATCGTCTACTTGTGATCCGAAAATCGTCTACTTTTGATTTTTGAAAAATCGTTTACTTTCGGGTTCCATGAAATTTGTGAGTTCGAAATTTTTGTTTGGGACTCGAAACCCTCAGATTCGATTTGAAACTGGGTTCTAATCGAACCCACAATTACACCTCTAGTGCACAGTACTCTGGTATATACTGGAACACGGCACCACTCGATTTCCTATCTTATCCTTACCCTCTCCCATCTATACATTTAGTTATTTATTTACTATCCATCTTTTATTTATTATAATTTTATTTTCTTTTGTCCGTTTACATTCTTCCGCAGGAGAAAAAGAGGCATGGAGCGGATAGCCAGAGGATACATTTCTCTGGTAATTATACATAAGGAAATATATTCATTTAAACATTTTCATTTTTGAAAGTTTTTCTATCGCTGGTCAGACCCTCGTTCCTTTTTTATCAGCTCTGTTAAAGGGCATCTCCTCACCCTCTAATAATTATTTATATATGTAGGGCATCCCTGCCCACCCCCAACCCAACCTCTGGTTAGATTTAAAAAAAAAATTAATCGATGTATATATTTATTTACATCTCTGTATCTATTATCTCTCTGTTAATTATTAAAATGAAATCTATTTTCTCTTCCTAGCACAAGAGCCGGGCCTGTCTTCTGTGTCGGAATAGTAGAAATTAAATTGGTAACAAAACAAATGTATATTCCGGTAAAAACTGTACAAATAAAGAAATACAATTTGTACAGTTTTATGTCATATCCTTGATCTACCTGTGTTCTGTGTTCCCACTTTCGTAGTATTTAATGATCTATTTGTTCTACAATTTTAACTATAAAATTAAAGGCTGTGTAGATATCCTGACATTGGTACCTTGTAAGATAGTCAATGTTAAGAAAGTCTTCACATAGCCCAATCACATTTCTTTACTCCCATAACTATATGTTCATAGACAATTTATATGAAAATGTGTAAACTTTTCTTTCTTTTTTATAAGGACGCCATAATACCAGGGATCACCATAAATACAAGTAAGTATAATATCACACCAATTTCTAAAAAAAAAAGTACAGAGTAGGCAAGTCTGATGTACATCAGGAAGTGCTAATTGCTAAAAACTCCTTTTGCCCCTTACGTTTGCCACACAGGTACAATGAATATTTTATGTGCTGTGTATTTCAACCACAGTGCAGACACTTTTATCTACCGATCACACTCACTAGTCTAGAACATTCTCTAAACTTTTCATTATAATGTTATTTGAATGAAATTCATATAGGCTAAAACTGAATTTATATTTTATTTCTTATATGCAACATCAAGTTGGTGATCGTCAAGGAATCGTGGTGGACCCGATTCAAAAAAAATGCTTCAAGTGTTTCCGATGTTGTAGACGGCAAAAGAAGGTAAGACCATTTCTTATGTCAATCCCTGTAGTTTGAACATATAATGTAATGTGTACACATTTTAATTCATAGGAATATATTTACTATCATTAAAACACTGAACTAGTTTATTATGTACATTACAATATCTTATTATGTTATTATACCCCTGTTAGAACATGTTCCTTTTCCTATATCAAATATGTACATGTCTCTTTTTTTCTTTAATTAAGAAAACCCCCCACCGGAAATGGAAGACACAAGTAAGTAAAGACAATAGTAAATGTAAAAGACACAACGATTTCGCATGTGATTTTGGTTAGAATGGAAATCGCTGAAAGCAAAATTCACGGGATTTCCGATGCGCATGTGATTTAATGTTGTGCGATCCCCTTTTTTTTGCGCAATGCTATTCCATAATGGAAATAGCAAAATCACATGCGCAAACGCAGGCAACGCATGACAAAGCACCAGATCACACACGCAATCGTATCTAACATGCGCTTCGGTGCGTTATGTGGGGCCTCAGCCTAGGGATAGGCCCCACTAATGTATTTTTGGAACGTTTGTGCACGCACCACCAATTTTTGTACACAAACCACATGCGTTTTTATAATATTAAATTCCAAACATATGCGTAAATGCGGCACAACGCGCGACAACGCATTGAATCGCACACACAATCGTATGTAATACGCGCCTGATTCGGTGTTATTGTAATGGGGCCTCAGTCATAAGTGGATCTTTATTGAAAATTAATAATTTCTATTTCTTAAGGAAATTCAGACATCGGACCTGGAAATGATTGAACCAGTAAGTAAATAATAGTATAAGTTATATAGTAATAGTTGGTTATTTAGAGACATAGATTAGAACACTAGAAAGTACATATAGCCAAACCTGGAACCTTTAATTATCCTAAGTCATTTCCTTCCCCACTAACGGATATCAGAATAAAACTGAACAAAGGTCTCTTGACTAATAAATGACCATTTTTATTAAAATTAATAATGATACCTTTTATCTTTAGGAAATCAGCTGACACCAGAAAAGGAAATGGTTCATCAAGTAAGTAAAAATGAATACAAGTTCATAGTAGATTAATTTGTATTAAAATATAGGTTGCCACAATAGAATCTACTATATCCCAACGTAGGGATTGAGAACTCGAGTCTAGTGGATTTTATGAGTTTGTACAAACTCGGACTTTTCTGGACTATTCAAAATACAAATCGTGGACTTTTTTTGATAATTATAGAATTTCAATTGATAAACACCCCGACATGCTGCGTTCGGTGACCCTCAAAATTCAGGCCATAACACTTGATAAATTTACGCTCCATAACCCTAAATATGGCGTTCGATAATCCTCGAATGTAGGGCAATTCGCTAACCACAATTCGCCCATAAACCTCAAATGTCGAGTTCGCTAACCCCAATTTCAGCCTTGATAAACTTCAATTTGTTCTCAAATATAACCCCGGAAAGGTAGTATTAAACAATGTTTTGGTGATATGTATGTCGCTTCTCAAGACCATTCCAGAGCCCTGTAACAGTAAGGATTTCCATAGTTATTTAACCGATTTTATTAGAACTTGCAAACTATTTGTCCCCATTGACTTTAATGGGGGCCGTTTTCAAACTTTTGCTGAGTTGAAAATGAGCCAACTTTAGGAAGTTCGACCATTTCTAATCCAAACCTTAGAAACCTTCAACTCGTCTTTTCCTTCCCCATGACCGGACCGTTAGCCTATAAGTAGGACTGATTATGTTACTCTGGTCTCTGACTATAAATTAAACCTTTTTATTAAAAACGTAATCCCACATCTTGTTTTTTTTAAGGAAATCCAGACATCGGACATTGAAAATTCACTGGTAAGTAACACAACATAATAACATAACATAATAATATACCGGTAAGTAATAAAGATTTTTTTATGGATATGTCAAACATTGATTAGGAACACTTAAAACTAAAAACTAGTTGCTAAACCTAGTTTCTTTAAATATAGGATTAAAAAAAATCCGGATTCATTGCAACTCCTGGATTGGAGGATGCTTTTATACATTGTAGAACCAATGCCAAAAAGATAAGATCATTTGTAGCAAGAGAGGTTAAAACTGCAAGCATACAATCGATTTAACATTAGTACCTATGTCCTATTTGATTATTTCCCTTTAAATTTTTTTCTTTGGATGTTGTTCTGAAAATACTGATTTTTTTTCTACTTCAAGGGAATTCAATGCTGTGATTTCAGAAGAGAAAGAAGTACACAGGAGGATCTGTTTTATGCGATAAAAGCGTTTGAAAGATACAGTAGATACTCCCAGTGCAGTTAAAGGACAAACTATAGTGTTTGTTCCTCCACCCCTTCTGGCCCAGGGCCAACCATGGAAAAGATATGCTGTACAAGAGCACTTTTTCCCATTGATAAATGCAGAATTAGGGTGGGTGAGCTGGACAATAACGTTATCCATTAAGCAGTCTTAGCGGATAATACTTAGTGTGGTAGAAACTGCATTAGATTCCATACTGTACCAAATTTTATAAAGCTGTGGTTCCTATTACCCCCTATCAGTGCTATTGGTCAGTCCCCTAGTAACACTCCTACTTACCCCCTATCAGTGATAGTGGTCAGTCCCTAGTAACCACTCAATACTTACCCCCTATCAGTGCTATTGGTCAGTCCCCTAGTACACTCCTTACCCCCTAACAGTGCTATTGGTCAGTCCCCTAGTAACATCTCCTACTTACCCCTATCAGTTACTATTGGTCAGTCCCTAGTAAACTCCTACTACCCCTATCAGTGGTATGGTAGTCCCCTAGAGTAACACTTCCAATTACCCCCTATCCAGTGCTATTGGTCAGTCCCCTAGAAAACACTCCTACTTACCCCCTATTCGTGCTATTGGTCGTCCCTAGTAACACTCCTACTTACCCCCTATCAGTGGTATGTCAGTCCCTAGTAACACTACTTACCCCCTATCAGTGCTATTGGTCAGTCCCCTAGAACACTCCTACTACCCCCTATCAGTGTTATGTGGTCAGTCCACCTCCAGAAACACTCCTACTTACCCCCCTATCAGTACTATTGGTCAGTCCCTAGTAAACCTCTACTTACCCCCTATCAGTGCTATTGGTCAGTCCCTAGTAACACTCCACTTACCCCTATCAGTGCTATTGGTCAGTCCCCTAGTATCACTCCTACTTACCCCCTATCAGTGCTATGGTCAGTCCCCTAGTATCACTCCTACTTACCCCCTATCAGTGCTATTGGTCAGTCCCCTAGTATCACTCCTACTTACCCCCTATCAGTGGTATTGGTCAGTCCCCTAGTAACACTCCTACTTACCCCTATCAGTGCTATTGGCGTCCCCTAGTAACACTCCTACTTACCCCCTATCAGTGCTATGGTCAGTCCCCTAGTAACACTCCTAATTACCCCCTATCAGTACTATTGGGTCAGTCCCTAAGTAACACTCCTACTTACCCCCTATCAGTGCTATTGGTCAGTCCCCTAGTAACACTCCTACTCCCCCTATCAGTGCTATTGGTCAGTCCCTAGTAACACTCCTATTACCCCCTATCAGTACTATTGGTCAGTCCCATTAGAACATCCTACGCTACACCCCTATAAATAATAACAGTAAATAACAGAATAGGTTTTGAGACATTGTATTCTCATATGGCAGTAACATGACCTTTATATATATATAATGTTCTCTTGTCTGTAACAAACTGTAAATAAAGAGTATTTAAGGACTCATGGAGAGTATTGTTTAATGACTTTTTTCTCTCCCCCAGTTCTCTTCGGGTCAGGCTGGCTGGTGGCAGTGGCCCATGCCATGGCACGGTGGAATGTGTTTTTTATAACCAATCATGGGGTTGGTTGAGTGATGAGAAGTGGGACAGGACACCGGTGCCGATGTTATTTGCAGACAATGGGATGTGGTCCTTTCCTGGAAGCCTATAAAGGGAGACCCGTTTGGGTCCGGATCGGTCAGGTTTGGATAAAGGGACCTGCAGTGGTTCTGAAATGATTTTTCACAATGTTTACTTGGTGGAATGGAGAGAGAAAGACCCAGAAAGGAATCATCACAGTGCTGGGGTCACCTGCTCGGCTTCTGGTGAGCAAGTGAAGATAATTTTCCCAGCAACCCTCCCCTATACTTTCTCTGGGTTCATATCGTCTGGTAATTAGATTTAGGGTTCGTGTTCCCTGAATAACACTAAATATCCCTTTCTTGTCCTGAGCATTAATGGAGGACACAAAGCTCTGGGATAAAGTAGGAATTCTACAAGACCTGACGAGGACATGAGAAGATACTGGCCTTCACCACTGTACCAGGTCAGAGCTAGATGCTCATTCTTCCATGTGCACAGACCTGGTACAGGGGATCTAGGCAGGGATAAGGACTAGTGGTTTACGTACTTCACCATGGGGTATATAAAGGGCGTTGGGAGAGTGTCGTTAGGTCGTGGGTTAGGGTTAGAATAATTCCCATTTAAACTATTTACACGCAAAGTAAAGTATTTTCACCTATAATTTTCAATTGAACAAGTTTGCACTGGTTGCCTTTACATGAACAGTTAACTTGGTTAGTTCTGATGGATTTTTGTAACCAGTTGACATTATTATTATTATCTGAGGTGATCAATAATGGTGGTAGAGATGATTAGACTTGGCCGGTTGTGTGTTCCAAACCCGAATCCGCGGAGGATCTCAGGGTTCGGGGCTCTGCGAAACGAGGATCTCACAGATTTTCCTGAATTCCGCTTTCCAAGCTTTTTCCGAACCCAGTTATCCTCAAACGGCCAAAAGTCCCGAAGCTGGACATTTGGGGGTCCTACATCTCAACCCGGGGACCCCCTCCCGGGTCCTTAGAAGGACATTGTAGTCCATGAGAAGGGCCTTTTGGGGGCTTAAGGCGTCCCGCAGCTTAAACATGGATCCCCCTCCCTAACAACTTAGAAGTGCCCTTGTGGCTAGAAAGAAACTACGTAGTAGCCGCACGATTATAGATTTTATTATTTACAGGTCCATTGCGTGAATGGAGGGGTGGATTATATTTCTATTATATCATTCTTATCATAATATCCCTAATGAATCCTTCTGCATGTGTTTCAGGTGTGGGAGCTGTTAGACTTGTCAATGGATCCGTCAAGGTGATGGGATTGTGGAGGTGACTGTGAATAACTCACCAAGAACAGTCTGTGTTTGGGATATGACCCACGGGAGCGGCGCCTGATCTGCAAACAGATTAGGTGTGGCCCAATAGAGAAAATACAGGGAACCTGCAGGGATCTGGGCCCAGGGGCCAACATTGGACAGAATATTGTGGCTCAGGTTCAGAGTCGAGTTATCCAAGTGCACAGTGAGTCTCTGGAGAGAGGAGTCATGTCTACTCAACGTCTCTACTGGGATTGTCTGTTCTCAAACGGGTATGTCATGGGTATTCTATAGTAACAATACTAATATATATAACAATCTAGTATGGGCTTGTATCCTAACTACAGTCTAATGTAATACATTATACCAGTATATACCCATTACCATTATCTATATTAGTTAGTATAATGTAAGTACTGGTATGTCATGGGTATTCTATAGTAACAAATACTAATATATAAACAGAGATCTAGTATGGGCTTGTATCCTACACTACAGTCTAATGTAATACATTAATACCAGTCTATACCCATTACCATTATCTATATTAGTGTATATAATGTAATGTACTTGGTCATGTCATGGGTATTCTAATCGTAACAATACTAATATATATAACAGATCTAGTATGGGGCTTGTATCCTACACTACAGTCTAATGTAATACATTAATACCAGTCTATACCCATACATTTATCTATATTAGTTATATATGTAAGTACTGGTGTCATGGGTAGTCTATAGTACTAAAAATACTAATATATTAACAGATCTAGTATGGGTTGTATCCTACACTCAGTTCTAATGTAATACTTAATAACAGTCTATACCCATTACCAATTCATTATATTAGTTATAAAATGTAATGTACTGGTATGTCATGGGTATTCTATAGTAACAATACTAATATATATAACAGATCTTAGTATGGGCTTGTATCCTACGTACAGTCTAATGAATACATTAATACCAGTCTAACCCATTACCCTATTATAGTAGTATATAAGGAATGTACGGGTATGTCATGGGTTATTCTTAGTAACAATACTTATATTATAAACAGATCTGTATGGGCTTGTATCCTACACTACAGTCTAAATGTAATACATTAATACCACGTCTATTACCCATTACATTATCTATATTAGTTATATAATGTAATGTACGGGTATGTCATGGGTATTCTATAGTAACAATACTTATATATATAACAGATCTAGTATGGGCCTTGCCTACACACAGTCTAATGTAATACATTAATACCAGTCTATACCCATTACCATTAATCTATATTAGTTATTAATGTAATGTACTGGTATGTCATGGGTTATTCTATAGGAACAATACTATATATATAAACAGATTAGTATGGGCTTGTATCCTACACTACAGTCTAATGTAATACATTAATACCAGTCTATACCCATTACCATTATCTATATTAGTATATAATGTAATGTAATGGTATGTCATGGGTATCTATAGTAACAATACTTATATATATAACAGATCTAGTATGGGCTTGTATCCTACACTACAGTCTAATGTTAATACATTAATACCAGTCTTATACCCATTACCATTATCTATTAGTTTATAATGTAATGTACTGGTATGTCATGGGTATTCTATAGTACAATACTAAATATATTACAGATCTGTATGGGCATTGTATCCTACATACAGTCTAATGTAATACATTAATACCAGTCATACCAATTAACATATCTATATTAGGGTATTATGTAATGGTACTGGATGTCATGGGTATTATATAGTAACAATACTTATATATATAACAGATCTAGTATGGGCTTGTATCCTACACTACAGTCTAATGTAATACATTAATACCAGTCTATATCCATTACCATTATCTATATTAGTTATATAATGTAATGTACTGGTATGTCATGGGTATTCTATAGTAACAATACTAATATATATAACAGATCTAGTATGGGCTTGTATCCTACACTACAGTCTAATGTAATACATTAATACCAGTCTATACCCATTACCATTATCTATAGTTGATATAATGTAACTAGCAGAATACCCGCGCTTCGCAGCGGAGGATGTATTCCAAATACCTCAGGCCAGTCCCCGCACACACCCTGAAATTTTGGTAAAAAATCGGTCCAGCCGTTGTTGTGTGCAGGAGTTCAAAATTCTATTCCCCCTCCATTCATAATAACCCCACCACCCCTACCCATCCGCCCCTAATAATCCCCCACTATTCCTCTGTCCACCTCCAAACCCTTGCCCCTTGACACCTAAGCCAGTCCCCGCACACACCACTGAATTTTGGTAAAAATCGGTTCCAGCGTAGTGTGCAGGAGTTCAAAAATGTCTATTCCCCATTCACTCCACCCTAAAAAAATTTCGTTAACCATTTTACTTGTAAAGGAGTATATGCATACAAATTTGGGTTATGAAATTGGACCAACAGTCTGTGCAATGTCAGATACACCATGTTACAGTGCAATGTCAGATATCCACGTAAAGGTGCAATGTCAGATACTCATGTTACAGTGGAATTTCCGAAACGAACCCCTGCACAGAATGATTGTGACGTAGGGGCAATGACATGAGCCTGTGAAATTTAAGCCACCCTGTGCCTCACAGCGCAAGTGGAGAATTAGTAGCATGAGTGAGTGTGAGTGGATGAGTGAGTAAGTGAGGGCTTTGCCTTCTTCAAAACGAAACCTGCTTACCTTTGTAAATAAGGTGCAATGAATGAGCCTGCCACAAATTTAAGCCGTCTGCCTTACGCGCAAGTTGGAGAAATTGAGTGATTGAGTGAGTGAGTGAGTGAGGGCTTTGCCTTTCGAAACGAAAACTGCTTAACTTGTTGAAATAAGGGTTGCAATGAATGAGCCTGCCAAATTTAAGCCGTCTGGCCTCCACGGCAATGTTGGGAATTAGTGAAGATGAGTGAGTGAGTGAGGGCTTGCCTTTTCGAAACGAAACAGCTTAACTTTTGTAAAAAGGTGCAATGAATGAGCCTGCCAAATTAAGCCGTCTGCCTCCACGGCAAGTTGGAGGAATTAGTGATGAGTGAGTGGAGTGGTGAGGCTTGGCCTTTTTCAAAAAAAAACCTGCTTAACTTTGGTAAGTGAAGGTGCAATGAATGAGCCTGCAAAATTTAGGCGTTGCCTCTACGGCAAGTTGGAGAAATTAGGAGTTGTGAGTGAGTGAGTGAGTGAGGGCTTTGCCTTTTCGACAACGAAAACTGCTTAACTTTTGTAAGTAAGGTGCAATGAATGAGCCTGCCAAATTAAGCCGTCTGCCTCTACGGGCAGGTTGGAGAATTAGTGATGGTGAGTGATGAGTGAGTGAGTGAGTGAGGGCTTTGCCTTTCGAAACGAAACCTGCTTAACTTTTGTAAGTAAGGTGCAATGAATGAGCCTGCCAAAATTTAAGCCGTCTGCCTCCATGGCAAGTTGGGAGAATTAGTGATGAGTGAGTGAGGTGAGGGGCTTTGCCTTTTCAAACGGAAACCTGCTTACCTTTGAAATAAGTGTGCAATGAATGAGCCTGCCAAATTTAAGCGTCTGCCTCTACGGCAAGTTGGGGAATTAGTGGATGAGTGAGTGAGTGAGTGAGTTGAGGGCTTTCTGCTTAGAAACGAAACCTGCTTAACTTTTGTAAATAGGGCAATGAATGAGCCTGCCAAATTTTAAGCGTCTGCCTCCACGGCAAGTTGGAGAATTAGTGATGAGTGAGTGAGTGAGGGCTTTGCCTTTTCGAAACGAAACATGCTTAACTTTGTGTAAAAAGGTGCAATGAATGAGCCTGCCAAATGTTAAGCGTCTGCCTCCACGGCAAGTTGGAGAATTAGTGATGGAGTGAGTGAGTGAGTGAGTGAGGGCTTTGCCTTTTTCAAAACAAAACCTGCTTAAACTTTTGTAAGTAAGGTGCAATGAATGAGCCTGCAAAAATTTAGGCGTCTGCCTCTACGGCAAGTTGGAGAATGTGAGTTGAGTGTGAGTGAGTGAGGAGGAGTGAGCTTTGCCTTTCGAAACGAAACTGCTTAACTTTTGTAAGTAAGGTGCAAATGAATGAGCTGCCAAATTTAAGCCGTCTGCCTCACGGCAAGTTGGAGAATTAGTGATGAGTTAGTGATGAGTGAGTGAGGAGTGAGGGCTTTGCCTTTTCGAAACGAAACCTGCTTAACTTTTGTAAGTAAGGTGTCAATGAATGAGGCTGCCAAATTTAAGCCGTCGCCTCACGGCAAGTTGGAGAAATTAGTGATGAGTTAGTGATGAGTGAGTGAGTGAGTGAGGGCTTGCCTTTTCGAAACGAAACTGCTTAACTTTTGTAATAAGGGGCAATGAATGAGCCTGCAAAATTAAGCCGTGTGCCTCCATGGCAAGTTGGAGAATTAGTGATGAGGGATGAGTGTGAGTGAGTGATGTGCGGCTTTGACCTTTCAAAAGAACAAACTGCTTAACTTTTGAAGTAAGGTGCAATGAATGAGCCTGCCAAATTTTAAGCTGTCTGCTCACGGCAAGTTGGAGAATTAGTGATGAGTGAGGAGTGAGTGAGGGTTTGCCTGATGTACGAAACGAAACCTGCTTAACTTTGTATAAGGTGCAATGAATGAGCTGCCAAATTTAAGCCGTCTGCCTCCACGGCAAAGTTGGAGAATTAGTGATGAGTAGTGATGAGTGAGTGAGTAAGTGAGGGCTTTGCCTTTTCGAAACGAAACCTGCTTAACTTTTGTAAATAAGGTGCAGTGAATGAGCCTGCCAAATTTAAGCCGTCTGCCTCCACGGCAAGTTGGAGAATAGTGATGAGTGAGGCAAGTTGGAGAATTAGTGATGAGTTGAGTGAGTGAGTGAAGGGCTTTGCCTTTCGAAAACGAACTGCTTAACTTTTGTAAGTAAGGTGCAATGAATGAGCCTGCCAAATTTAAGCCGTTGCACCACGGCAAGTTGGAGAATTAGTGTGAGGTAGTGATGAGTGAGTGAATGAGTGAGTGAGGGCTTTGCCTTTCGAAACGAAACCTGCTTAACTTTTGTAAGTAAGGTGCAATGAATGAGCCTGCCAAATTTATGCCGTCTGCCTCCACGGCAAGTTGGAGAATTAGTGATGAGTGAGGCAAGTGAGAATAGTGATGAGTGAGGTGAGTGAGTGAGTGAGGGCAGCAAGTGGGAATTCGTGATGAGTGAGTGAGTGAGTGAGTGAGGGCTTGCTTTTCGAAACGAAACCATGCTTAACTTTGTAAGTAAGGTGCAATGAATCAGCCTGCAATTAAGCCGTCGCCTCCACGGCAAGTTGGAGAATTAGTGATGAGTGAGTGAGTGAGTGAGGGCTTTGTGATTCGAAAAAAACCTGCTTATTTGTAAGAAGAGTGCAATGAATGAGCCTGCCAAATTTAAGCCGTCTGCCTCCACGGCAAGTTGGAGAATTAGTGATGAGGAGGCAAGTGTGAGAATGTAGTAGTGACGTGAGTGAGTGAGTGAGTGAGGGGCTTTGTTTTTCGAAACGAAAACCTGCTTAACTTTTGTAAGTAAGTGCAATGAATGGAGCCTGCGAAATTTAAGCCGTCTGCTCCACGGCAGTTGGAGAATAGTGATGAGGAAGTGAGTGGAGTGAGTTGAGTGAGTGAGTGAATGAGTGAGTGATGTGAGTGAGTGAGTGAGGGCTTTGCCTTTAGTCGTTAGATAAGTGATGAGTGAGTGAGTGAATGGTGAGGTTACAGGTGGAATTTCCAATCAAACCTGCTTAACTTTTTAAGTAAGGTGCAATGAATGAGCCTGCCAAATTTAAGCCGTCTGCCTCCACGGCAAGTTGGAAAATTAGTGATTGAGTGAGTGAGTGAGTGAGTGTTACAGGTGGAATTTCCAACAACCTGCTTAACTTTTGTAAGTAAGGTGCAATGAATGAGCCTGCGAAATTTAAGCCGTCTGCCTCCACGACAAGTTGGAGAATTGTGATGAGTCGAGTGAGTGAGGGCTTGCCTTTTATTAGTATAGATTAAGTCATTGAGTGCGTGAGTGTACAGTGGATTTCCCCCTCCCCAAAACGAAACCGGCCTACGTTGGTACAGGGATACTATATAATATTGAGAATTACTGGTATTAATACATATACTTTAGATCTGGTTGATCCAGGGATACTTTACGATTGCCGTTTGGAGTAAGGAAGGAATGACACCCCCTTTTTAGCTGTTTTTTTTTAATTTTTTGCCTTCCTCTGGATCAACTGTTAGGTAGGATTAAAAAAAAAAAAGTGAATAGGTTGGACTTGATGGACTTATGTCTTCATTCAACCTCAATTACTATGTTACATTGACTTTTATATAGATAAGAAAGGATATTTCCATTTGTTTTCTACTCAAAGCGGTTTGTAACCAAGCTTTAGTTTTTTTATCTTGGTAGACAAATCAGGTCTAATTAATTGGCTAGGGTGCATGCTCGTGGGTGAGTTGGTTTTTTTTTATTTCCTGGCTCCTGTAACAGTAATTGAAGAACGGGAGGTAAGACATAGGGCCTTTAGCTCCTGTTCTTCGATTAATGTAAAAAGGAAAGGTGCATTTTATGACTGTAACTAATCCTTTAAAGCCTCTATATATAACATTTTTTCAAGAAAAAACATGGACCCTCTCCTTTGCATATAAGAAAGGGAGTTCTAGCCTTAACTCTCCCGATCTTACATAATTCCTAACAGTACATACTGGTATATAAATGTACTTTCTCATTTTGTGTAAGAGTTAAGGTTGTGTGTTTTACTTCCAGGTATACTGCACTTTAAAGTCCTAACGGAGCTGCTATTGGAGCATTACCATCCTGCCAGTTTTACGGGACATTAAAGGACAACTATTCCGTAAAAATACCTCCCTGTCCCAGTTAATTTTCAATGGAACTGTTTTTAAAAAAAGTTTATACCCACTATAAACATTTTACGACCGGTCCAGTTGTTTATTTCCTGCCAAGAAACTGCTTTACATAGAGTTTTCCTATCACGGCTGCTAGTAATCTACCAGAAAACTGATCAAGAGGCAAGCAGAATGAAGAAGAAAGTCTGTTTCTGAATATCTCCTATTCTGTCAAGAATAACATCAAACAGTCCCCTTGTGCACCAGCCCTTAAAGGGTATCTCCATCCAGAAAACTAACTTTTTCTGTAGTGCACCCCAGACCGCCCCCAACTGCCATATTCATTTTTTAAAACAAGACCCAGAAATAGATTCACACTCCTTTGTTACCTCGGCTCTCTGCTCCCGACTCTCTGCTTCCTGGAAGTTGCAGAGAGGGGCTGTTATTAGCTGAGAATCAGCCAATCACAGACGCGGGTCCCGGCTATGCAGAGAGCCAAGGGAATGGAGGATCACAAGTTTATTTCCTGTGCTTATATCAATGAAGAAAAGCGCGTAAGCAGCGCACACCGGTATAATGTGCTGGCCTCAGTCCGGAATATAAAAACAGTAACTTTTATTTAAACATCACGTGTGTAGACAAAATGTCGGCATCCGGGCCTTACACTTTTCGAGCTATACACAGCTTTTACTCATAGGCTTGAATGACATAAGATCCCTCTTGCTATTTATCAAAGACTCCCTCTCTTATTAAAGGGATGATCCCATGATAAGACGGAACAAATTAAAAACACATTAACTTAAGTAAGTATAAGAATTTTTAAAACCAAAAGTTCACCAGATATCACAGTGATATTATGTATAGACATACAGGGAGATGTAATAAAAGTTCTTATTGTTAAAAATGGTGCTAATTTTGTCTTAACCAATCAGATGTTAGCTTTTTAATGGTAAATAACCTGATTGGTTATATCTCCCTAATAGCGTTAAGTAAAAAGTGTAGTAGCAGTATTTCCTGTGCTTGTTTTAAAAACTAACATGGCGGTTGGGGGTGGGATGGGGTACGCTACACTAGAGAAAAAGTCTTTTTTTGAGGTAGGAGATGAAGCAGCCTAAAGGGATCCTGGCGGGGATGGATCCCCTGCGCATGCCTCAGTCCTTACTGAAGACAATGAAGAAGCAGGCAACTCCTTCTCTTCCCTTTTTAGAACATTGGACAGACACTGCAGGAGAACCATAAGGATCTGAGAGGAAGGTAAGGATTTTTAAACACTACACAGTGGGGCCAGCACTGGGGCAAATTTTAGTTTTGGGGGTGGACATGTAAATAGCAGATCTGTACTGACTGACTGACTGTAGAAGAACTTGGATTACCTTTAATTTGGTTCATTATAGATTCATTAAGCAATGAATGACATTAAATCTGATACACAAACCATCAGAAATGTATTGGAGCGTCACTCGGGAAGCTCAGAATTCAGCATCTGTCAACTCCATACCAAATAGCCCGACGGATCCCCCTCATTGGAAGGTTTAGTTTAATTATCGCAATTAATAATTCAGTAGCGTTCTCCAAAGACAATGCTGTAATATAAAACAACACTCACTAACAAGATATTAGGATGTTGTGATCCACCTATTTACTGCACGGATACAGTATCTGTTTATTATTTGCACTAACACGCATCAAATAAATTATTCAGTGTTGCAATCTGTTTAAAGGAAAGTTCAGGCTAAAAAGTAAGGCTGGGATCCTTCTTCCCGACCAGGACCAAGGACTGTCAGTCTCTGCAAAAGTAGCCATAGCCAACAGTTCGCCACGACCCAACCAATCGCTCATTCATCCTAATCAGATGGACGGTCAGACATCCAAAGAAACCATACAATATTTTGGGCCGATTGACCGATACACTGAAATGTCAGTCGGTTGGGCTGAAATATTGGATGATGTGTTCCCTGCAATCTCCCCTACTTAGCCCAGGGAGATAGAAATGGGGTAATGGCTCTGCATAGTTCATATAGCAGCCCCTCCCGTCCCCCCTGCCTTGATTTTGTATGTACCCATGTTCCGCATCCTTACCAAACCAAGTTAGAAGGGATGCCCAACAGTGTCTGGCTAAGGTGTTTGGGCCCAAGAGGAAGCATTAAGGGGCACAACGTGCACCACATATCCCCAATTAATGAGTGGTTGATGAAAGCATTCAGTTAGGCATTGTGCGTTGATCTGCTTGGTGGATCAATTAACAACTACCAACTGAACACATACGCACTGGCGATTATTGCCCAAAGCGGCTGTTTGTCTGCCTCTCGTTCATCATGTGCACGAATATTTCCTCTCCTCTTGTATCTAAATTTTATCGGTTTTCTCTGTTTTCATGGCTAAATGGTCTTCCCTGGGATCCTGGTGGGCCAGTCCAACCTTGGTACCTCATATAACAATCCAATGACATCTAAACTTTGTGTATGTTTATTGGCTGGTGTAAAACTGAACGCATGAAATACTCTTTTCAAATCAACCAATCAGATGTTAGCTTTCTACTAGGTTACTGCGGTTACATCTTGAACCCACACTAATCCCTGTTACATTGCTGTAGATGTGTTAGCTTGGGATCCCCTAGAATTATGTGAATGGGCAACGCCTCTCTGTCTCAGTTTAATACACTGACACTGAGCATGTCTGAGCCAGTGGTAGTGAATATAGCTGATGAAAATTCCAACTATATCTGTTGCATGGCCAAATAACTGCACTTAGAGTTCTTGCAGGGTCAGTTATAGCTTAGCTTGAGTTCCTACTTACCATTTGTCTTTAATGTATAACCTGGGGATGGAATATACCAACATTAACCTTTCTATTCCTTAGCACCAGGTTAGTGTTCATCAAAGTTCATCTGAAACGGATACCAGAGCTTGTTTGCTGCTTTATACCCTGTGGACATGTTTTATAAAGAATACAAATGGGCTGCACCAACTAACATGAATTATTAAGTATCTTCTATTTCTGACAAGCTGACAATGCTTGTGCCTCAAAGTGACCTTATTAATCATTCATATTCAGTTTACCTGCTGTATCTTTGTATCATATGCACAAGGTGACCCGTAACTTAGACATTGATCTTGGATTTACAAGCTTCTGTTCATGATGAGAGCAAGTCCATGGAACATACTCATAGGAGGTGTGAAGGGTTATAGCCTTTAGCCAGAGAAGATCAAATCACACGACATCCTGTTATTCCCTAGACTGGTGTTCCTGATAATCCAGGGAGAAGATAAGTCCGGGTATGAACAAGGCAGTCTTTGTCCTTACATTACCAAAACTATAATCCCTTTAAAGGATCGCGGCCCCATGTAAATCCAGACCAACTCTGTATCTTCAGCACCAGATTTTGGAGGGATAGTGACGGTAAAATGAGCACTCAAGGCAAGGTAAGAACTGGAGGTCATTGTGTTTTATAACAAGATACCTGCAGAACACACCATGTTCTAGATGACTCAATCACAATTAGGGCCAGGTGGAAATGTAACAGTAAGAGATGGGAGGCCAGTGAATAAAGAAAGAACATAAAAGTAACCTAGAGCCCAGCATTGGGTGGGGTACCCTATGGGTTACCTGTTCTGGGGGTGTGGTAGATCACAAAGTGTGTTTGATTGGGTTGTGTGAGTAGAACATACTGTGGGTCTGGTGCATAGTCTATGAATTAAACCTTCCAAATAGAGTAAAGCAGATCTGGGTCAGGTTGAGCGTCATGCACACCCTCCTTGGTCGCTTGGCTAATTTATTCTAGTAGCCAGATTGCAGTAAACAAAGGGCAGTAATGATTTGTCTTAGAGCAGCACCATTTATGGTACGAAATGTTAAATTCAGTTTAAAGGGAAAATAAACTGTTTCTATTATTCACAAGGAGGTGAGAACCCTTATTCCCACCTTCCTGTGAATAATATAACGCCTAAGGAACACTTACCGGCTCTTTCTTAGCTGTCAGGCATGCTGTCCCAATCACGTGCCTATCTTTTCTATTGGCGCGCATGTGACAAAATTAGGTGAACGGTCAGGACAGCGCGTCTGACAGCTGAAAAGGAGCCAAGTGGAGCGCCAGTAAGGTATGTCTTGCAGTGTTGCCCGGTTGTTTATTATAAATAAAGTTCTGTTATATGTTGTTATTATTCTCCCCTCCCTGTGAATAATAGGAACAGATTTAACGTACTTAACAAAGTACATTAAATCTGTTTCGAGTTCCTTTAAATCCCTGAAACTAACAGTGTATGCAGTCACAGGCACTTCTACACCTCAATGCACCTGAGCCAAAATTTTGTGTACTAAAGGGCTGACGTAGCAGTGGTTGCTGAACTGGAGGGCTGACATAAATATGCCACATAAAGAGTCGTAACATATGCCAAACAGAGTGCCCCCAGTGACTTGTACATACATGTTTGCCCACAGCAAGTGCGACTGGTACATATAAGTTTGCCCACAGTGAGTGTGACTGGTAAATATAAGTTTGCCCACAATGATTGTTACATACAAATTTGTCCACAGTGAGTGTGACTGGTGCATATAAGTTTCCCAACAGTGACTGGTACATATAAGTTTTCCCACAGTGACTGGTACATATAAGTCTGTCCGCAGTGACTGGTACAAACAAGTTTCCCACTGTGACTGGTACATATAAGTTTACCCACAGTGACTGGTACATATAAGTTTTTCCACAGTGACTGGTACATATTAGTTTGTTCCACAGTGACTGGTACATATAAGTTTGCCCACAGTGACTGGTACATATAAGTTTGCCCACTGTGTCTGGTACATATAAGTTTGTCCGCAGTGACTGGTACATATAAGTTTGCCCACAGTGACTGGTATATATAAGTTTGCCCACTGTGTCTGGTACATATAAGTTTGTCCGCAGTGACTGGTACATATAAGTTTGTCCGCAGTGACTGGTACATATAGGTTTCCCCACAGTGACTGGTACATATTAGTTTGTCCGCAGTGACTGGTACATATAAGTCTGTCCACAGTGACTGGTACATGTAAGTTTGTCTTCAGTGACCAGTACATGTAAGATTGCCCGCAGTGACCGGTACATATTAGTTTGCCCACAGTGACTGGTACATGTAAGTTTGTCTGCAGTGACTGGTACATGTAAGTTTACCCACAGTGACCGGTAAATATAAGTTTGCCCACAGTGTCTGGTACATATAAGTTTGCCCGCAGTGACTGGTACATATAAGTTTGTCCGCAGTGACTGGTACATGTAAGTTTGCCCATAGTGACTGGTACTTATAAGTTTGTCTGCAGTGTCTGGTACATATAGGTTTGTCCACAGTGACTGGTACACATAAGATTGCTCCACAGTGACTGGTACATATACGTTTGCCCACAGTGACTGGTACATATTAGTTTGTCCGCAGTGACTGATACATATAGTTTTGCCCACAGTGTCTGGTACATATAAGTTTGTCCGCAGTGACTGGTACATATAGGTTTGCCCACAGTGTCTGGTACATATAAGTTTGTCCGCAGTGACTGCTACATATAAGTTTGCCCACAGTGTCTGGTACATATAAGCTTGTCCGCAGTGATTGGTACATATAAGTTTGCCCACAGTGTCTGGTACATATAAGATTGTCCGCAGTGACTGGTACATGTAAGTTTGCCCACAGTTACTGGTACATATAAGTTTGCCCACAGTGACTGGTACATATAAGTTTGTCTGCAGTGACTGGTACATGTAAGTTTGCCCACAGTGACTGGTATATATAAGTTTGCCCACAATGACTGGTACATGTAAGTTTGTCTGCAGTGACTGGTACATGTAAGTTTGCCCACAGTGACTGGTATATATAAGTTTGCCCACAATGA
This sequence comes from Hymenochirus boettgeri, assembly GCA_019447015.1. Classification (NCBI taxonomy): domain Eukaryota; kingdom Metazoa; phylum Chordata; class Amphibia; order Anura; family Pipidae; genus Hymenochirus; species Hymenochirus boettgeri. The sequence goes on along the minus strand of CM033472.1, from coordinate 252,180,102 downwards.
CTGGTACATGTAAGTTTGTCCACAGTGACTGGTCAGTCACTGTGAAGAAAATTTACTTTGGGTTTCTATTAAGAAATATCAATTCTCTACAGCATATTGCAGCCAACGATAGGTGTATGGGCTGCTTTACCCTGAGAAATGTCACTACTAACAACAATAATTTCTACATGCTTCACTGTCACTTGTCCATATGTTTTATTGATTATTAAGTTTTACGCTAAGGACTACTAATGAGGAGTGCTAATAAGATATTTTTCTTCCATCATATATTTCTATTTTCGTTTCTTGATAACACTTGTTTCTTTTCTTAAAAAAAATAGGTGTAGCATAAAAGACAACAGGAGCAAACCTAATAAACAGTTTTCCTATGATTGTGTGGTTTATTGAAGGACAAAAACTCACTACAGTTAAGCTGGGTACACACAGTAACGACAAATCGCTGATAACACCGGATCCGACGGAATCGGGTAGCGCACTATCCGAACGGTCGTGCTTTATCATTAATGTGGGTAGCGCACTATCCGAACGGTCACGCTTTATCATTAATGTGGGTAGCGCACTATCCCTCACGTTCGTGCTTTTATCATTAATGTGGGTAGCGCACTATCCGACGTCACCTTTATCATTATGTGGGTAGCGCACTATCCGAACGTCGTGCTTTATCATTAATTGTGTAGCGCACTATCCGAACGGTCGTGCTTTATCATTAATGTGGGTAGCGCACTATCCGAACGGTCACGCTTTATCATTAATGTGGGTAGCGCACTATCCGAACGGTCGTGCTTTATCATTAATGTGGGTAGCGCACTATCCGAACGGTCACGCTTTATCATTAATGTGGGTAGCGCACTATCCGAACGGTCACCTCTTTATCATTAATGTGGGTAGCGCACTATCCGAACGGTCACGCTTTATCATTAATGTGGGTAGCGCACTATCCGAACGGTCAGCTTTATCATTAATGTGGGTAGCGCACTATCCGAACGGTCACGCTTTATCATTAATGTGGGTAGCGCACTATCCGAACGGTCACGCTTTATCATTAATGTGGGTAGCGCACTATCCGAACGGTCACGCTTTATCATTAATGTGGGTAGCGCACTATCCGAACGGTCACGCTTTATCATTAATGTGGGTAGCGCACTATCCGAACGATCGTAAGGGCTGACAAACGTTTCCATTGGCCTCTCAGTCTTTTGGAAATGGACAAAAATTTCCCTCGGCCATGGGCGTCTCCCTAACTAAAGAGTCCTTGTAGAAGAATGCTGGGAGTTGTAGTTTTCAAACATCTGGTCCCTGGTATAGTATATAGTACAGTAAATTATAGTATTTCAGTATGAATAAAGACACATCCATCCAGTCCAACCTACTCAGCAATACTCACATTTCCTGCTTAATTGTTGATCCAGAGCAAAACACAAAAAAACCAGTATAAAGGAGGAAATAAATTCCTTCCCGACTCCAAGTGCCAATTGGATATATCCATGGATCAACTCTACTTTATATATCAATACCAGTGACATGAGTAGTACCTTTTAGTAGTGGTTTGTGTGCTCCTATAAGTCACCATTTTCCCATGTACCCAAATAAAGTTAGGGAATGGAGAACGAGTTATTGTAGCGGTATCTCTTGTGCACCTGAAATGTTGTGTTCTGCGCAATAAACACAGGGAAACCCCCGACAATAATAAACAAGTGGTCTCCATTTCCTACATTTATTGCAAAATTTCCCTCCCAATGCTCACTCATAGTGATTACTGAGCATGCTTGACTTCTCATAAAGTCATGTCAGATGGAAGGAGGATTCGATTAAGAATGGGAGGGGAATACTTAGGCTACTTTCAGACAAATGACAGGTTTACTGAGTGGTTCCCTTTCCTGATTACCGTAAGCAAATATTTTAAGATTTGGCAAAGTAATTTTACTGTATAGTTTGCCCTTTAAGCATTGATTTTAATTATAGTTCAAATTCCTTTATTTATTTATGTAGACATTATTACAGTGTAAGATGGTATATTCTAACCGTTATTAATATATATACCTTATATACTCGAGTATAAGTCGAGGTTTTTAGTTTTTAAAATAAACCTCAAAAGCTTACCTCGGCTTATACTGGAGTCAAGGTCCTCCTTACCACGATCAATGTTGCTAAGTCTCTGAATCCAGCTTCCACACGGGGCGTAAGTCCTGTGGGTTTGCCAGACGACATCACTACTCGGTGCCGGGCAGTGAGAGGCGCCGAGTAGTGATGCCAGCTGGCAAATCCTGTTTACTGGTAAGGACTACAACTGAGGGAGCTCTCTGGGTAGGGAGGGTTTGGGTTCTACACTGCAGGCTTAAAGGAACACTAAACCGATAAAACCAACTATTTGCCATTCGTTTCTATTATTCACAGGGAGGTGAGAACGCTTATTCTCACCTCCCTGTGAATAATAGGACGCTCGGGGGACCTGGAACTTACCTTCGCTCTGCTCCACTCGCAGCTGCTTCTTCACTGAACAGCTGTTCTCTCCCGATCGCGCACCCTATCTTTTGTATTGGCGCGCATGCGCCTAAGATAGGGCGCATGGTCGGGACAGAGCGGCTGTCAGTGAAGAAGCGGCTGCGAGTGGAGTGAAGGTAAGTTCCAGGTCCCCCGAGCGTCCTATTATTCACAGGGAGGTGAGAATAAGCGTTCTCACCTCCCTGTGAATAATAGAAACGAATGGCAAATAGATGGTTTTTCAAATTATAGGAGTTTAGTGTCCCTTTAAGCTGCCTTTTAACAGCAGAATTCCCATACAAATGTTTGGAAACTGCAACTCCCAGCAACTAAAGCATGCTGGGAGTTGTAGTTTCCATACATCTATATGGGAATTTTGCTGTTCATTTAAGCTTCAAAACAATAAAGAATCAGAAGGAGGATAGTATCTATTGAAAAAGATTGCTTTCTGATTGTGTTTTTTTGAGGCTTAAGTTGCCCTTTAAATGGACAGCAGAATTCCCATACAGATGTATGGAAACTACAAATTCCAGCATGCTTTAGTTGCTGGGAGTTGTAGTTTTCAAACATTAAGCCTCAACTTAAGCCTCAAAACAATACAGAATCAGAAGGCAGTAGTGGTCATATTTTCTACCCTCGGCTTATACTCGGGTCAATCACTTTTTCCTAAATTTTTTTAGGTACAAATTGGTACATCGGCTTATACATGGGTTGGCTTATACTCGAGTATATATGGTATTCAGGATTTTTTTTTTTTTAATCAAGCTTTATTATAAGGCTAAGACGGTAACGTCTTCTTTCTTCTGCAGGAATTTATACATCCAATATACAAATCTGAATTTATCTGAATCTACTTGGTGGCACCTGTAATAGGGAACAATATAAGTTAACTTATCAGGAGGCTTTACTTCCCCTTTGGACACACACTGTTGGTATGACGCTTAACATAATTAAAGCTGGATTTGCCTTCAACCAACAGATGGAGCTGTGGATCCTTAACACATTTATACTCTTAATTGGTTTAAATCACTCTAATAGGATCCTGTAATCACACAAACTGAAATCCCTATCTTCTGACAATGAAATAAATTGATAGGGTGGTCACTCAATCAATGCACATGCATCTTTCTATACAATAGATATTAACTGTATAGATGGATTTATAATCAATAATGACAATTCTAACATTATGAACACAAGTATGTTGTACTAAGAACATTGAATTTCCTTGAAAGGGCATCTGTACTGAAAAAATGTTTTCTTAAATGGCCCAAATCTGTAAACTATAATTCTTCCCAACTATCACTGTGCTATTTTTATGTTGATCTGTGTCCTATTTCTTTAGATATCTTTAAATACATATTCTATTTCAGCTGTCAATCAAGTGCCTTATTATCATAAACTCCTCTGCTGTGTGCAGTTTTGTGAATTGTGTGAATTGCATGGTGGGAAACGACCCCCTCCGAGTGCTTACTCTTAGGCTGGGTACACACCAGTCAATATTTTTGGTCGACCGACCGATTCCCAGCACTTTCGGTCGATCGGTCGAAAATATTGGCTGGTGTGGGGCAGGTGGCCACGACCGACATTGATTGTTCATTCGGCCAAATCGGCTGAATGAACAATCGGACGTGTCGGTAAATTCCGATCGAACGTGCGGTTCCCTACAGAGCGCTCTGTCGGGACAAAAAGTCCCTCCATGTGTAGCCAGCCTTAGGGATTACTGATCATTCTTGACTTCTCAGGGAATACTAAGGCTGAGCAAACCAAGTACTGGATTGAAGGCATTCACCCACACACATATCACAGAGTAAGGGCTACTTACATGGATTTATTTCTAGATTACGACGAGGCAAAGTATTTTTTTACAGTATAGTTGTCCTTTAAAACGACAGGACTCGTAAATAGAGAGAAACAAAAGTGGCTGATCCATAAAAGTTCTGAAAATCTAATTTGAACCCAATTAAATCTGAATTTTTTCACATTTTCAATTGAAATTTTTTGATTTTTTTAAATTTGATTTTACGATGAGTTTCAACAATATAAAAAAATCTGTTGGATCTGTGTTTTGTTGTTTTTTTTAGCAGTGATAGGCATGGAATATTAGTTTCTCCAGCTGTAAAAGTCAGGGGCACCACATGTCCCCTTTTTACTGGTACACCTCATGTTTACTGGCGGACCTCATGTCTCCTGTTTACTGGTGGACCTCATGTTTACTGGTAGACCTCATGTCTCCTGTTTACTGGTGCACCTCATATTTACTGGTAGACCTCATGTCCCCTGTTTACTGGTGGACCTCATGTTTACTGGTACACCTCATGTCCCGTTTACTGGTACACTACATGTTTACTGGTGGACCTCATGTCTCCTTGTAACTAGTAGACCTCATGTCCCCTGTTTAATTGTACACCTCATGTTTACTGGTAGACCCTATTTCCCCTGTTTACTGGTACACCTCATGTTTACTGGTGGACCTCATGTTTACTGGTACACCCCATGTCCCATTTACTGGTACACCTCATGTCCCGTTTACTGGTACACCTCGTGTTTACTGGTACACCTCATGTCCCATTTACTGGTATACCTCGTGTTTACTGGTGGACCTCATGTCACGTTTACTGGTACACCTCATGTTTACTGGTGGACCTCATGTCCCCTGTTTACTGGTACACCTCATGTTTACTGATGGACCTCATGTCCCTGTTTACTGGTGGACCTCATGTTTACCAGTACACCTCATGTCCCATTTACTGGTACACCTCATGTCCCATTTACTTGGGATGACTCAATCAAATTAGGCCAGGTGGAAAATGTAACATAAGCGATGGAGGCCAGTGAACTAAGAAAGAAACATAAAAGTAACCTAGAGCCAGCATGGTGGGGTGGGTATACCTATGGGTTACCTGTTTCTGGGGGGTGTGGTAGATCACAAAGTGTTGTTTGATTGGGTTGTGTGATAGAACATACTGTGGGTCTGTGCATAGTCTATGAATTAAACACTTCCAAATAGAGTAAAGCCAGATCTGGGTTCAGGTGTGAGCGTCAGCACACCGTCCTGGTCGCTTGGCTAATTTATTCTAGTACCAGCATTAGCAGTTAACAAAGGGCGAGAACGTGATTTGTCTTAGAGCATCACCATTTATGTACCGAAATTGTTAAAAATTCTTTTAAAGGGAAATAAACTGTTCTATTTTCAAAAGGAGGTAGAAAACCCTTATTCCCACCTTCCTGGATAATAGAAACGCCTAAGGAACACTCTACCGGCTCGTTTCTTAGCTGTCAGGCATGCTGTCAATCACTGCCTATCTTTTCTATTGGCGCGCAATGTGACAAAATTAGGTGACGTCAGGGAACAGCGCGTCATGACAGCTGAAAAGTGAGCCAAGGTGGAGCGCCAGTTAGGTTATGTCTTTGCAGAGTGTTCCGACGCCGGTGTGTTTATTATTAAATAAAGTTCTGTTCTATGTTGTTATTATTCTCCCCTCACCTGAGATAAAGGAACAGATTAACGTAATTCAACAAAGTACATTAAATCTGTTTCGAGTGTCTCCTTTAAATCCCTGAAACAACAGTGTATGCAGTCAACAGGCACTTCTACACCTCAATGCAACCTGAGCCAAAATTTTGTGACTAAAGGGCTGACGTCAGCAGTGTTGCTGAACGGAGGGCTGACAAAATATGTCCACATAACAGTGTAACATATGCCCAAAACAGAGTGGGCCCCCAGTATCTTGTACATACATGTTTGCCCACAGCAAGTTGCGACTGGTACAATAAGTTTGCCCCCACTAGTTGTGGGGCCAGTGCGAGTGACTGGTTGTAAATATAGTTTTGCCCACACTGGATTGTTACTACAAATTTGTTCACAGTGAGGTGACGGGTGCATATAAGTTTCCCAACGTGACTGTACATCATAAATAGTTGTATCCCACGTTGACTGGACAACTTCCACATATAAATAAGTCTGTCCCTCCGCACAGTGGGACTGGTAGCATAGGGTACAAACCATTACCATCAACCACTTACGGTAAAAACAACGTTTCCCACTGTGACTGGTACATATAAGTTACCCACAGTGACTGGTACATATAGTTTTCCACAGGGACTGGTACCATATTAGTTGATTCCACAGGTGACTGGTACATATAAGTTTGCCCACCCACAGTGACGTGGTACATATAAGTTTGGCCCACTGTGTTCTGCTAATATAAGTTGTCGCAGTGACTGGTATATAAGTTTGCCCACAGTGACTGGTATATATAAGTTGCCCACGCCACTGTGTCTGGTGTGTGGTACATATAAGTTTTTGTCCGCAGTCAGGGCGTGTGGGACATATAAGTTTTTCCAGTGACTGGGTACATAGGTTTCCCACAGGACTGGTAACTATTAGTTTGTCCGCAGTGACTGGTGGTACATATAAGTCTGTGCCACAGTGACTGGTACATGTAAGTTTGTCTCAGTGACAGTACATTTGTAAGATTGCCCGCATGAGTGACCCGGGTACATATTAGGTTTGCCCACAGTGACTGGTACATTAGTGTCTGCAGTGAACGTTTGTACATATAAGTTTTTGCCCACAGGCTGATGTCACTTTTGTCTTTAGTGGTCTGTCGTGGGTGGTACATATTATAAGAATTATAAGTTCCCGCAGTGGGACTGCCGGGTAACTATAAGTTTGTCCCGCATAAGTGGCATTAGTGACTGGGAAAGTTAAGTTGCCCAGTGACTGGTAATTTAAGTTTGTGTTAACTGACAGTGTCTGTTTACCATATACGTTTTGTCACAGTGTGACTGAATGGTTCTGGTACACATTAAGTGCTCCACAGTGACTGGTACAGTTAGTTACATAATACGTTTTGCCCACAGTCCAGGGACTGAAGGCGTTACTTAATTAGTTTGTCCCGCTGTGGACTGATACATATAGTTTGCCCACAGTGTCTGTTACATATAAGTTTGTCCTCCAGTGACGGTACATATAGTTTGCCCACAGTGTTCTGGTACAATAAGTTTGTCCCGCAGTGACTCGGTGACATATAAGTTTGCCCACAGGGCTGGTACATATAAGTTTGATCCGCAGTGACTGCTACATATAAGTTTGCCACAGTGTCTGGTACATATAAGTTTGTCCGCAGTGATTGGGGATCATATAAGTTTGCCCACAGTGTCGTACATATAGTTGTCTCGCAGTGACTGACATTTAAATGAGTTGCCCACTGTCTGGTACATAAGATTGCCCAGATGACTGGTACAATATTTTTGTTTTTGATTCTATTAAAGTTTGCCACATGCTGGTAGTGTAGTTTGGTTGCACGTTGTTTTAATTTGATTTTTTGCAAATGACTTACGTTTGTCGCAAGTGTGCATTGTGGAGGGTACTATCTATAAATTTTCCCTGTGTTGGGCCCACACGTCCACTGTTCATGTAGAGGTACGATATAAGTTTTCGTGTCAGCAAGTGACTGTGCTAGATTAAATGCTAAGAAAATATATTATATAAGTTTGACCTCACAGTGTCTGGGTTGTCTGGGTACATTATAAAAAAGTTTACATAAATACAGAATTGGTTTCGTTTTTTGTCGCAGTGATTCGAGGTACATATAAGTTTGCCCAACAGTGTCTGGTACAATTAGTTTGTCCGCAGTGACTGATACATAGGTTTGCCCACAGTGTCTGTTACATATAAGTTGTCCTCAGTGACTGGTAATATAAGTTTGCCACAGTGTCTCGTAATAAGTTTGTCCGCAGTGACTGGTACATATGTTGCCCACAGGTCTGGTACATATAAGTTTGTCCGCAGTGACTGCCTTATAAGTTTGCCCACAGTGTCTGGACATATAAGCTTGTCGCAGTGATGGTACATAAGTTGCCCACAGGTCTGGTACATATAGATTGCCGCAGTGACTGAGTACATGTAAGTTTGCCCACAGTTACTGGTACATATATTTCCCACAGTGACTGGTACATAAGTTTGTCTCAGTGACTGGTACTGTAGTTTGCCCACGTGATGGTTATATAAGTTGCCCACAATGACGGTACATGTAAATTTGTCTGCATGACTGGTCATGTAAGTTTGCCCACAGTGACTGGTAATAAGTTTGCCCACAAGACTGGTACATGTAAGTTTGTCCACAGTGACTGGTCAGTCAACTGTGAAGAAAATTTAATTTGGGTTTCTATTAAGAAATATCAATTCTCTACAGCATATTGCAGCCAACGTAGGTGTATGGGGCTGCTTACCTGAGAAATGTCACTACTAACAACAATAATTCTCTACATGCTTCACTGTCACTTGTCCATATGTTTTATTGATTATTAGTTTTACGCTAAGGACTCTAATGAGGAGTGCTAATAAGATATTTTCTTCCATCATATATTTCTATTGTTCTTGATAACACTTGTTTCTTTTCTAAAAAAAATAGGTTGTGCATAAAAGAACAGGAGCAAACCTAATAAACAGTTTTCCTATGATTGTGTGGTTATTGAAGGACAAAAACTCACTACAGTTAAGTGGGTACACACAGTAAGACAAATCGCTGATAACACCGATCCGACGAATCGGGTAGCGCACTATCCGAACGGTCGTGCTTTATCATTAATGTGGGTAGCGACTATCCGAACGGTCACGCTTTATCATTAATGTGGGTTAGCGCACTATCCGATACGGTCGTGCTATCATTAATGTGTGGTAGCGCACTATCCGATACGGTCCACGCTTTATCATTAATGTGGGTAGCGCACTATCCGAACGTCCGTGCTTTATCATAATGTGGGTAGCGCACTATCCGAACGGTCACGCTATCATTAATGTGGGTAGCGCACTATCCGAACGTCGTTTATCATAATGTGGGTAGGCACTATCCGACGGTCGGTTTATCATTAAGTGGGAGCGCACTATCCGACGGCCGCTTTATCATTAATGTGGGTAGCGCACTATCCGAACGGTCAAGCTTTATCATTAATGTGGGTAGCGCAACTATCCGAACGGTCACGCTTTATCATTAATGTGGGTAGCGCACATCCGAACGGTCACGCTTTATCATATGTGGGTACGCTATCAAGTCACTATCTTGTGGGTAGCGCACTTCGAACGTCGCTTTAATCATAATTGTGGTAGCGACTATCCGAACGGTCACGCTTATATCATTATGTGGGTAGCGCCATCAACGGTCACGCTTTATCATTAATGTGGTGTAGCGCACTATCCGAGATGTAAGGGCTGACAAACGTTTCCATTGGCCTCTCAGTCTTTTGGAAATGGACAAAAATTTCCTCGGCCATGGGCGTCTCCCTAACTAAAGAGTCCTGTAGAAGAATGCTGGGAGTTGTAGTTTTCAAACATCTGGTCCCTGGTAGTATATAGTACAGTAAATTATAGTATTTCGTATGAATAAAGACACATCCATCCAGTCCAACCTCTCAGCAATACTCACACATTCCTGCTTAATTGTTGATCCAGAGCAAAACACAAAAAAACCAGTATAAAGGAGGAAATAATTCCTTCCCGACTCCAAGTGCCAATTGGATATATACCATGGATCACTCTACTTTATATATCAATACCAGTGACATGAGAGTAGTACCTTTTAGTAGTGGTTTGTGGCTCCTATAAGTCACCATTTTCCCATGTACCCAAATAAGTTGGGAATGGAGAACGAGTTATTGTAGCGGTATCTTGTGCACCTGAAGATGTTGTGTTCTGGCAAAAACACAGGGAAACCCCCGACAAAATAAACAAGTGGTCTCCATTTCCTACATTTATTGCAAAATTTCCCTCCCAATGCTCACTCATAGTGATTACTGAGCATGCTTGACTTCTCAAAAGTCATGTCAGATGGAAGGAGGATTCGATTAAGAATGGAGGGGAATACTTAGGCTACTTTCAGACAAAGTGCAGGTTTACTGAGTGGGTCCCTTTCCTGATTACCGTAAGCAAATATTTTAAGATTTGGCAAAGTAATTTTACTGTATAGTTTGCCCTTAAGCATTGATTTTAATTATAGTTCAAATTCCTTTATTTATTTTGTAGACATTATTACAGTGTAAGATGGTATATTCTAACGTTATTAATATATATACCTTATATACTCGAGTATAAGTCGAGGTTTTAGTTTTTAAATAAACCTCAAAAGCTACCTCGGCTTATACTGGAGTCAAGGTCTCCTTACCACGATCAATGTTGCTAAGTCTCTGAATCCAGCTTCCACACGGGGCGTAAGTCCTGTGGGTTTGCCAGACGACATCATCATACTCGGTGCCGGGCAGTGAGAGGCGCCGGAGTAGTGATGCCAGCTGGCAATCCTGTTTACTGGTAAGGACTACAACTGAGGGAGCTCTCTGGTAGGGAGGGTTTGGGTTCACCACTGCAGGCTTAAAGGAACACTAAACGATAAAACCAACTATTTGCCTCGTTTCTATTATCACAGGGAGGTGAGAACGCTTATTCTCACCTCCCTGTGAATAATAGGACGCTCGGGGGACCTGGACTTACCTTCGCTCTGCTCCACTCGCAGCTGCTTCTTCACTGAACAGCTGTTTCTCTCCGAGCGGCACCCTATTTTTGTATTGGCGCGCATGCGCCTAAGATAGGGCGCATGGTCGGGACAGAGCGGCTGTCAGTGAAGAAGCGGCTGCGAGTGGAGTGAAGGTAAGTTCCACAGTCCCCCAGTAGCGTCCTATTATTCACAGGGAGGTGGTAAATAAGCGTTCTCACCTCCCTGTGAATAATAGAAACGAATGGCAAATAGAGGTTTTTCAAATATAGGAGTTTAGTGTCCTTTAAGCTGCCTTTTAACAGCAGAATTCCCATACATGTTTGGAAACTGCAACTCCCAGCAACTAAAGCATGCTGGGAGTGTAGTTTCCATACATCTATATGGGAATTTTGCTGTTCATTAAGCTTCAAAACAATAAAGAATCAGAAGGAGGATAGTATCTATTGAAAAAGATTGCTTTCTGATTGTGTTTTTTGAGGCTTAAGTTGCCCTTTAAATGGACAGCAGAATTCCCATACAGATGTATGGAAACTACAATTCCAGCATGCTTTAGGTGCTGGGAGTTGTAGTTTTCAAACATTAAGCCTCAACTTAAGCCTAAAACATACAGAATCAGAAGGCAGTAGTGGTCATATTTCTTACCCTCGGCTTATACTCGGGTCAATCACTTTTTCTAAATTTTTTTAGGTACAAATTGGTACATCGGCTTATACATGGGTTGGCTTATACTCGAGTTATATGGTATTCAGGATTTTTTTTTTTTAATCAAGCTTTATTTAAGGCTAAGACGGTAACGTCTTCTTTCTTCTGCAGGAATTTATACATCCATATACAAATCTGAATTATCTGAATCTACTGGTGGCACCTGTAATAGGGAACAATATAGTTAACTTATCAGGAGGCTTTACTTCCCTTTGGACACACAATGTTGGTATGACGCTTAACATAATTAAAGCTGGATTTGCCTTCAACCAACAGATGGAGCTGTGGATCCTTAACACATTTTACTCTTAATTGGTTTAAATCACTCTAATAGGATCCTGTAATCACACAACTGAAATCCCTATCTTCTGACAATGAAATAAATTGATGGGTGGTCACTCAATCAATGCACATGCATCTTTCTATACAATAGATATTAACTGTATAGATGGATTTATAATCATAATGCAATTCTAACATTATGAACACAAGTATGTTGTACTAAGAACATTGAATTTCCTGAAAGGGCATCTGTACTGAAAAAATGTTTTCTTAAATGGCCAAATCTGTAAACTATAATTCTTCCCAACTATCACTGTGCTATTTTTATGTTGATCTGTGTCCTATTTCTTAGATATCTTTAAATACATATTCTATTCAGCTGTCAATCAAGTGCCTTATTATCATAAACTCCTCTGCTGTGTGCAGTTTTGTGAATTGTGTGAATTGCATGGTGGGAAACGACCCCTCCGAGTGCTTACTCTTAGGCTGGGTACACACCAGTCAATATTTTTGGGGTCGACCGACCGATTCCCAGCACTTTCGGTCGATCGGTCGAAAATATTGGCTGGTGTGGGGCAGGTGGCCACGACCGACATTGATTGTTCATTCGGCCAAATCGGCTGAATGAACAATCGGACGTGTCGGTAAAATTCCGATCGAACGTGGCGGTTCCCTACAGAGCGCTCGGTCGGGACAAAAGTCCCTCCATGTGTAGCCGCCTTAGGGATTACTGATCATTTGACTTCTCAGGGAATACTAAGGCTGAGCAAACCAAGTACTGGATTGAAGGCATTCACCCACACAAATATCACAGAGTAGGGCTACTTACATGGATTTATTTCTAGATTACGACGAGGCAAAGTATTTTTTTACAGTATAGTTGTCCTTTTTAAAACGACAGACTCGTAAATAGAGAGAAACAAAAGGGCTGATCCATAAAAGTTCTGAAAATCTAATTTGAACCCAATTAAATCTGAATTTTTTCACATTTTCAATTGAAATTTTTGATTTTTTTAAATTTGATTTTACGATGAGTTTCAACAATATAAAAAAATCTGTTGGATCTGTGTTTTGTTGTTTTTTTTAGCAGTGATAGGCATGGAATATTAGTTCTTCTCAGCTGTAAAAGTCAGGGGCACCAATGTCCCCTTTTTACTGGTACACCTCATGTTTACTGGCGGACCTCATGTCTCCGTTATGGTGACCTCATGTTTACTGGTAGACCTCATGTCTCCTGTTTACTGGTGCACCTCATATTTACTGGTAGACCTCATGTCCCCTGTTTACTGGTGGACCTCAGTTTACTGGTACACTCATGTCCGTTACTGGTACACTACATGTTTACTGGTGGACCTCATGTTCTTGTAACTAGTAGACCTCATGTCCCCTGTTTAATTGTACACCTCATGTTTACTGGTAGACCCTTTTCCCCTGTTTACTGGTACACCTCATGTTACTGGTGGACCTCAGTTTACTGGTACAACCCCATGTCCCATGTTTACGGTACACCTCATGTCCCGTTTATGGTACACACCTCGTGTTTACTGGACCCTATGTCCCATTTACTGGTATACCTCGTGTTTATGGTGGACCTATGTCCGTTTACTGGTACACCTCATGTTTACTGTGGACCTCATGTCCCCTGTTACTGGTACACCTCATGTTTACTGATGACTCATGTCCCTGTTTACTGGTGGACCTCATGTTTACCAGTACACCTCATGTCCCATTTACTGGTACACCTCATGTCCCATTTACTGGTACACCTCATGTCCCATTTACTGGTACACCTCATGTCCCATTTACTGGTACACCTCATGTCCCGTTTACTGGTATACTACATGTTTACTGGTGGACATCATCTCCTTGTAGCTAGTAGACCTCATGTCCCGTTTAATTGTACACCTATGTTTATGTAGACCCTATTTCCCCGTTACTGGTCACCTCATGTTTACTGGTGGACTCATGTTACTGGTACACCTCATGTCCCATTTACTGGTACACCTCATGTCCCATTTACTGGTACACTTCATGTTTACCGGTGGACCTCATGTCACCTGTAACTAGTGGACCTCATGTCCCCGTTTACTGGTGGACTCATGTTTTACTGGTGGACCTCATGCCCCATTTACTGGTGGACTTCATGTTTACTGGTGGACCTCATGTCTCCTGTTACTGGTACACCCGGTTTAATGGACACCTCATGTTTACTGGTGGACCTCGTGTCTGTTTAGGTCTCTTTGTACTGGTGGACCTCATGTCTCCTGTTTAGTGTTTCTTTGTTACTGGTGGACTTGTGTCTCCTGTTTAGTGTCTCTTAGTTTCTGGTGGACCTCATGTCTCCGTTTAGTGTCTCTTGTTACTGGGACCTCATGTTCTGTTTAGTGCTTGTTACTGGTGGACCTCATGTCTTCTGTTAGTGTCTCTTTGTTACTGATGGACCTCATGTCTTCTGTTTAGTGTCTCTTTGTTACTGGGGGACCTCATGTCTTCTGTTAGTGTCTCTTTGTTACTGGTGGACCTCATGTCTTCTGTTTAGTGTCTCTTGTTACTGGTGGACCTCGTGTTTTGTTAGTGTCTTTTGTTTTACTGGTGGGACTCATGTTCTTAGGTCTCTGTTACTGGTGGACCTCATGTTTTGTTAGTGTCTCTTTGTTATTGTGGACCTATGTCTTCTGTTTAGTGTCTCTTTGTTACTGGGAACCTCATGTCTTCTGTTTAGTTCTTCTTTGTTACTGGTGGACCTCATGTCTTCTGTTTAGTGTCTCTTTGTTACTGGTGGACCTCATGTCTTCTGTTTAGTGTCTCTTTGTTACTGGTGGACCTCATGTCTTCTGTTAGTGTCTCTTTGTTACTGGTGGACCTCATGTCTTCTGTTAGTGTCTCTTTGTTACTGGTGGACCTCATGCTTCGGTTAGTGTCTTTTGTTACTGGTGGACCTCATGCTTCTGTTTAGTGTCTCTTGTTACTGGTGGACCTCAGTCTCTGTTTAGTGTCTCTTTGTTACTGGTGGACCTCATGTCTTCTGTTTAGTGCTCTTGTTAATGGTGGACCTATGTCTTCTGTTTAGTGTCTCTTTGTTACTGGTGGACCCCATGGGCCCATGTCTCCTGTTTACTGATCATCCACAATCACACTATTATGACACAAATTCATTTTATGATATTAAATGAATTTTAATTTTTCAAACTTCTGGGTCTTCCTTATTCTAGACAACAACAACCAACAGATGCTTAGACGATGCAATTTCTGACCTGCTGGATGATAAAGAAAAGAGATCCGTTTTACCGCTTATCAAAAAAGAAGCAGGCTGGGGAGAAGGTAAGATTACTGCTAGAGAGCATATGTTATGGGTTGAGTGTGTCACAAAGAGCCATATTAGTCTTTGGGTCCTGCCCATAGATGCTGTGTCAGAAATAGAGCAGCTGTCTCTGACTTGTAACCTTATCCAATGAACTGGGAATATCTTGCTTTTACTACAACATGGTTGGGCTCCACCCTCAAAGTGTTACCCATATGCGGATAGCGTTGAGTTCTTTGAACCTGTGCCAACCACCGATGATCCTAATCTCACACCTGTCACAGCTTTGCCAAGACCCATAAATATAATGTGTGGATAATGAAAAGGCTCGTTGCCGGTTGCTTTATCAGAGATCCCAGGACAAAGCCTTGTTGCACAGCATTGGCACCTGTTTGTGTTGTCACTCACCTTTAATTCAGAGCTGGGGCTGTTCTATTACAGTGCCATGTGAATTACAGGGAAATCTAACGAACTCAACCAAATGATGTCAGTTTCAGCCTTTGGATACGGATTGGAATTTAATTTCATCTCCAGGCCGCGATTGGCAGATGGACGATGGGTTTCAACAGTTTTGTTTTTCCACAGGGAAATCAATCTTGGGTGGAATCATAATCCGTTTTACCAGTGTGAAGGGCACTGTGCTAAGGGGTCCCTACTGTGTATTTGTGTATTTTGGGGGGAAATGTGAACATAGTCTGCGAGTTGAAAAAAGTATTTTGAATGATTGCGGCCTATTGAAACAATATCAGGGAGATTCAATTAAAGTTCTTATCGCTTAAAATGGTGCTATTTTGCCCCAACCAATCGATCTTATTTAACACTTGAAAGCTAACATCTGATTGGTGGGGCAAATTAGTATAAATTTAAACAATAAGAACTTTTATTGAATAACCTGATAATATTCAACCAAGATCAGTAGGTCAGTTAAAATGCCACACCAATATCACCAGATTGGGCAAAATGTCACACCAGGTGTTTATCGTCCCATGTATCCAATGTGTGAAGTTTTGAGGGATATTCAATTCTATACTTATTGTTAAAAATGGTGCAAATTTTGCCCCAACAATCAGATATTGTTTAACATTTAAAAGCCAAAATCTGATTGGTTGGGGCAAAATTTGCACCATTTAACAATAAGAACTTTTATTGAATAACCCTGGTAGTGGTAATAAAAATAAGATATCGCTGAGAGTCTTCTTGTTTCTGAACTGCCTTAAAGGGGATCTACTTACCTTGTTTCAATTTAATTGAAGAACAGGATGTAAGATGCTATTTCTTACCTCTTGTTCTTCAATTAAAACCATTAGAGAGGAGGGGAACAGAAGAAACGTATCTTGCTCCTCTAACACTTCCTTTGACATCATCCAAGCTCCCTTATATTGTAAGTACATGCGCATAAATGGAAGGGATCCTGGCTATAGTCGGGACCTGGCAGAGAAGTGGCAGAGGAGCGCGATTGTGGGTACGTTTTTTCTGTTCCCTCCTGTCTCTTGAAAGTTTCATTGGCAAGTATAACCATTACATCTAATTCCTTTGCATCATTTTATTAGTTACAATGAACAGAAATACTAACAAATGCCCCAGAGGGATGAAGCCACCGCCAAAGAGAGTAAAAGACAAGCCTAAGCCAGCGTCTTCAGTTGAGTAAACACCGTGGGTTGAAGGGTCTTTATCCGAGAGCTCCCTTACATCGTTTAGTACAGTATCCCCCCTCCAAGGTCTTGCTCAGAAAATGCATCTGAGCCACCACAGAGGTGCTTGGAGCGCGGAGAACGACCTGCAGCAGGAGACATCCAACCTAAAGACCCCTTTTTCTCAACAAGGTCCAAGAGATAAAAATACCATGCGTACGCAGCAGAAGGGCAGGTCCATTGTGATAAAAAGACGTTCCCTAAACAGTCTCCGCTGTGCAAGGTTCCCGCCTGTGCCTCCTGTATCTGAACTGAGTTTGCAGGAATTTTAGCTTTTCGTTTTTTGAGCTCCCCAAACATCAGTGTCCTCAGCAGTGGCTCCAACGTCAGAAAATGTTATCAGATTGTCAGGCAACTGCACCAATAAATATGTATTGAAACTGAAACACGTCTGCTTCACGTCACATTTTTAAATAAAACAAACAAACAATTGTTGATTAATGATCTTGGAATCAACAAACCCTGTGGATATCTCCTACTAACGGTGTCGTAGACCTTGCCTAGATCAGACAAAACCTGTTGGATTCCTATGGGATTCGCCTGCAATCCCATTGGATCCAACAGTGAAGACAAACTTCCTCTGTCAGAAGTGGACTGTATGGAAGGTCAGTTAGGTGAGTGCATGTGTACGCTGAAAAGCAAACAGATAACACTACCACTAAAGGGCTTATTTATACACCCAACGCATACTGACACAGTTTTGCATACTAAAGGGCATGTCACCATTCATTTTTCATATTGCTTAAAGGACATGTAAACTGTGCCAAATAATTTTTAAAAGACATGCACCCCCAAAACTATAATCCCCCCCACTACTGGCCCCACCATGTAGTGCATAAAAATCCTTACCTCACATCCCAGTAGGTATGGTCTGCTTCCTGTCTCCCCTCCGGGAGAATTTTGCCATGCGCAGAAGAGCCCCCCCCCCCCCCCTCCCGTTTTGGTCTCCCCCCCTAGTGTAAAATCCCTTTCCCATATGAAGGTTCTAGCTGCCCCAACCGATTAGCACAATCTCAAGAAAGTGCCCCGATAGTTACTTACCGGCAGCCGCGTCCATAATTGGTTTCCTCTCAGCCAATCACAGATGCGGCTGCTGGTCCCACCCCCTGCTTGCAGTTCTATGCAAGCAGAGGGCCGGGATTGTGTGGCGAAGGAGAGGTAAGGTAAGTAACTATGGGCACTCTTGAAATTATACTATGCGGTTGGGGCTGGGCAGTAAAACTTTGATATATAAAAAGTTTTTATAAGGGTGGACATACCCTTTAATTAGGATTAATTACCACCAATCTTAAATCTGCTTTTTTTTCCTATGACCTTTCTATCTCGTTTTTTTAGCTCTGGGAATTTTACTTTTTAAATAGGGCGGGGCACAGCTAGTCAGTAAAGTACTGTCAATCACCCAGCCCCTTCCCCTGGCACAATACATGTAGAAAATCAATTTCAAAGTTGTCCCCAACCTCACACACACACCTTTAAACTCTACAGCTAAAAGAAAATCTTACTTGATTCAAGGAGTTATTATAGCGCCCAGTGTTGCTTACCTTCCTATTGCAAAGCAGTTTCACTTTCACTATAAAACAAATCACTGGGCGATGCTATTGGCTAAGGGTGGCACAGATCATCTCCACTGCACATGCTTCACACTCTAGCTGTGCCTCAGGTTTGGGAGGGGTACATAGAGGAGACATGCATAAACTAGGAGTGAACTGAACAGGGCATGAGGAGATCTATTAACAGAGGAGCACTGACGGAAAAAAGGGATAAAGTTCCTAACAGCACTAAAAATATAGAAAAGAAACTGAAGGTAAGTCATTCTTTCAGTTGAGTGCCCTTAAGGCTCCTCCCCTCTCTCCCCAAACATCTTGGCTATACTTATCCTTAAATAGTGAAAGAATATAGGGCCATATTCAGAAACACGTTAAATGTTCATTATTCGTTAAAACGTTAAAGGCTAAAAAGAGATGCCATGCCTTTTTGAATTTGGCCCATAGTCTGGTCAGATGGTTTTTTTTTTTTACTTTAGATGCCATTGCGCATATGTTTGGAGGAGAAATGGCACATCACCCCCTAAACACTATGGTACTGGTAGACTTTATTTAATTAAGGAAGGTGAATTGATAAATGTACCGAGACCTTCTTGATAATGTACAATATAATAACATAGCAGTATTGAACACTGTGCAGTTGTAAATATACAACCTAGGGCATAGTTCTACGATAACCTGCGGTATTGTAAATTTGCAATACTGTGTTTTTAAATAGGGCCTATTACAGGTAACATCAAAAGGGCAGCACGGTGCCTCAGTGGTTAGCACTGATGACTTGCAGCACTGAAGTCCTGAGTTCGATTCCACCCTTGGACACATCTGCAAGGATGGTATGTTCTCCCGTGCTTGCGTGGGTTTCCTCCGGGCACTCCGGTTTCCCCACAATCATAAAGACATACTGATAGGTTGATGTGTCTAATAAATGTACTTAGATTGTAAGCTCTTCGTGGCAGGGCCTGATGTGAATGTATACATGTATTGTAAAGCGCTACGGAAGATGTGGAGCTATATAAATCCATAATAATAATAGCGATTCTTTATACCAGCCAAAGCAATACAGCTTATGGTATTTTCGACTGCGGTGAAAATTATTGCCACAAATGAAAAGCGATCCTAGATGGTATTTGTATACGGCCTGAGACCGTAGCAATAATTGTCAATGGTATAGTGGTCCATATTCATAAAGGTGCAGTATTGCTATTTTGTGATATTGTGTATTTAACAAGTTTCCATAAATTTATGATCGCGGTTATAAATATAGGATTCAGTCATAATTATATACGATCACAATCATAGATTTACAATCCCCCATTAAATACCATTGCAGTATTTTGGTACCGATTAGAATTGTGCACAAGAACGCTTGTACATTACTTTTACTGTGTTTTTTTAAATGGCCCATGTTTTGGCCAGTATAAAGAATCACTATCAGACGTAAAGGGACAGTTTAGTGAAAATTTCAATATTAGTTAAATTGTTAGTTTGATGCCTTCTTAGTTATTCTACATATTCTCTTCTATTTTGAAAAATCAGTTGATTTCATACCCTTTGCTATTCCCTGCTGTTGACATTGTAGTGAGCTGACATTTCAGGTTAATGGGCCTTCTTTTCCAGAATGCACACATCCTTGGAATGTTCCTAACAGTAATTCTACTGATTGGCGTTGATGGGTCAAACATGCTCAGATCTCTACTGAGCAACTGAATCAACCCAGGCGCTGGGTCAAGGCCAAGACCATAACGGTCTCTATTAGGGGTCCTGCAAACGAAGTCAGTAGTATTTCAGAACCATTATTTATACACAGACACAATGCTGAATTGGCAGGTTAAGGTCATTGGGATGATAAAATACTGTTCTTTTTTCTGAAAATATGTATTTGCACTGAACTTCCCTTCTTCATGTAGCATTCCTTTAAAATACTACAGCCTGTGATCTAGAGATGTGAAATGTTCCTTAGAAAGACCATTTAACTTTAATTTACTGAATTTTATCTGTAGTTTACAGCCACCCTTGAAAAGGGTGTTTGGACCCGAAACATGTCGTGTTCTCTTCTGCTATTAAAGCTCCAGTGCAACCTGCAACTTTGGTCCGGTCTGTACCTTTTTTAGTTTCCAGTATTTATGTGCTCCGGAGAGAAGCACTAGGAGGCTTTGGACCCGCCGTTTGGTATAAGACCAGGAACTATATACATTTGGTAATATAATGGCCATTAGTCGGTAAAGGGACAGTACTGTAATTTTACAATCCCACCCAATGTTCTCTCTAGCTGAGAGCACACAGGTTAAAATAAGTCTAGAGAGAATGAAGGTAAAATATACGTTTAAAATCACAAATTTCTCCTAAAATCTCATGAAAAGAAATAAAATCAAACTATACTCCATTTTGTAAATATCAGACTATTTCCAGACAACAGAATGCAACAGTCAAGTCAGTAGACGCTGGTTCCTTAAACATGCTCCGTATCACGGCGGTATTCTCAAACAAGCAGTTAACCAATTAAACAATGGCCGTCACATGCAACGGATGATGAAATCTTCATTATATAATTGTCGTTCTAGTAGTTTTTTGCTGGTTTAGGTTTCTGGAATCTTTAACACTTTATGTGCCAGAAGACCAAGGTTCTTATTTCTTTCATTTGTACTGCAATCATAGTTGGAAGCAGAAAAACTGTTTATTGTAGTGGGTTTTTATTTAATGGCACTCGAGATGTTAAAGAAAGGATGCTGGGAAATGTAAATAGTCATGTGGGTAGAGGGTCCTTGAACCCCCTGGTGTAAATGGTACAATTTACCATATTACTGCATAGGCTGAAAATTCCAAGTTTGGTTTTTGTAATTCCTTTCTGGACAGGGTTCAGAGGTTGTGTCCCAGGCGCGGTCAGATTTGGTTTAGGGGAAGGATGTGTAGGGTGCTCAGTGCAGAAGAAGGACACTCTGAATAGCTCTCATCAGCTGCAACACGGAAAACATCACACCAAACAAATGAGGCAGTGGCTCCTGGAAAATCAATGGGAAATGTTATAATGGTTCACAGCAGTAACACAAATCGAATAGAGTGATGAACAGCATGGCCACAGATCAACCATAACCAATCCCTTATGAAGGTGATTACTGCTGCATATTCAATAACCTGCGGTTATTGATCGCCGGGAAAAAATATTTTCCTTTGTACAATACCAAGTGGAAGTAAATGCTGCAAATGATTGTATGGCCATTTATAAATCTACCATCACAGTCGTAGATCTATGTTCGCGAACGTAAATTTACATCCGCAAACGTAGATTTCCAAACACCCATACAATACCATTTCGGTATTTTACTACTGCTTAGTATTGTCTGAACAAACGTAATCTACGTCCACAAACGTACTTTATTGCCATATTTTCACGGCAAAACAGAGTAAAGCGCCTTAATAAATATGGCCCCTGCCCTACCTTCTTCTAGATGGAGCAACGACTGTGGGGAGTACAGGAAATGCAGAAAAGCATTCTGGTATAAAGTACACACTTTATACACGAAGGATCTGGGATAACTGAAACCTTTACTTACTGGACATGACATTTGGAGTTGAATTAATATTCCTATAGGGATCTGTATTTAACAAACTTACCCCTAAAATGTGAACCCGATATAGTACGAACTGAAATCCATGCTGAGTTTGAACGAGGAATTGCATATCTACAACACAAATGAAAAACAAGCTGATTCCCAGACTAGTAATCTAGCGTTTAGAGAAATGTTATAGTCATTTAAGCTGCTATATAGAAGGTAACAGCTATCAGTGCAGGGTGTCTGTTCATCTACAGTAAAACAAATAGAGATGTGTCAACCAACAGGTTGGTTACTGGTAAGTTGAATTGTCTGTTGAGTTCTGATATCCATCTGGGCTGATCATGTAAGCTAGGTACACACAATAAAATAATACAGGACGACACTTCAGTGTTTCGGTCGGTCAGGCCGAATTATTGTATGGTGGCTTTTTGCTGCCTCGATCGACCGCCGGACAGGTTGGAAAATCACAACTGATCGTGCGGTCCTCTATGGAGCAACACAATCGGTCAAGCCTAACTGTTGGATGCCGCTTTTGCCACCACCGACAGTCCTTCCTCCTGGCCGACCAGTCGAAAGCCTCGACGGTTGGTCAGGAGGAAGGATTGTATAGTGTGTACCAGCCTTTAGGGATCAATTGCTCTATCTCCCTTTCAATAAAACTTTTTGTTTAAAAAACATAATTTTTAGAGTTCAGTGACCCTTTAAAAAGTCTCAATGATAGGAAAACTACATTAATGTATAATTGCTAATATGTATTTATATACTGCGTTTTCTTAAAACAACCATCCAAATCGTGCAGTGGGAAATCTTACCGCCTCTGTGTTTGCTGTGACTCGTATCCCAGGGGAGGCCAATGATATGTGCAGACTGTGCAAAACTCTGGGAAAGGCATGATGTAATTGAACAGAAGGCCATTCTCCCTGTGTGAGAAAGTGAGATATAGAACAGAGAAACACAGAACAAGGTCTGCAGTGCAGAGAGATGGAATAATCCAAAAAACAGGTAGATCCCCAGACAAATTAGCTGGCGTTTAATACTTCCGTTAAATGAGAAATTCAAAATCTGGTAAATAGGTTGTGTGCGTGTCTCTTTGTGATAACTAGGGATTAAATTGCGATATCCAATCATAAATCGGTTAGCGTGACTTAAACCCCAAAGTGCGTGCACTAGTCAGCGGTGATTCCGGTGTATGAGTTTATATACAATACTTTTTACACCTTCTACAGTAATGATGGAAAGAAGAAGAATAGTGGATAATGTATCCCCTACTGTAAATTATAAGGATATTAGAAGTATGAGGAGTTCCAGGACCATATAAAATACATTTTATAAAGGTTACGAACCCGAGGCAACTAATATCCTATTGATTTACTCTGGTACATTATCCATTATAAATCTAACAGATTTCCCACATTCTTAGGCTGACACACGGGGTGGCATTTGTCCTGGCCGATGTTCTCCACTAGGGTGGCCGTAATTTACCAGCATACCCGTTCCCCTGTTCCAGACCAACAGGCGACCTAGATCGGTCTCTGTGTCCAAGGATCTAATGATTAAAAATATAAACGCTATAAAACCGCTTTTCCCAAGGGGTACAAAACAAGGCGGCTCCTAATTATGTAGATGTGACTCATGACTTTTGAGTTGGCTGGCAAGCAAATAAAAAGGTTTTCTAATCATGTTTAATAACCTTGTAAGAGGATAATGACAAAGAACAGATGAGAATACAGTTTGAGCAGCAATAAGAATTAACAAATAGCAGGGAGTATATTGAAGTAACTGCACCGACTAGTCCAAATGTCAGAGACACCACTGGCACCTTGCTATGGTCTGTGATGATCAGTCTGCTGACTTCATTGAAAAATCCCTGATTCAGCAACTGCCAAAGTATTCCCAGCTGATCTGCTGACACGCCATATGTTATCCAATAGCTTAACGAAAACCATGGGTATAATTTAGCAAGCTAAAAACTAGGCTTTAAAGGGCCAGTAAACCACAACAGCTAATAAGGCAACGTCTTTACTGCAAACCTCGTCACATGGTTTGTTCCCTTCTAGTTTCCTTTGCCTCCTGCGCACAGACATGTGAGTGTTAATACACTTAATAATCCCATGCTGCAGCAGCAGAAGTGGGAAACCAGACAAAAGGTCTTCTGGAATGGTTTTATCTTACCTCTTCTTTTAATGTTGAATAGTTTAGTTCGGCTGCTCGTGGGAATTCTGGATACAGACCTGAAAGGAAAGTCTAAACATCACTTGATTGAAAGACGAAAAACATTAAACAGAACGCCACAGTTACCCCCATATCCAGTACCTTTCGAACAGCAGAAGTGTAACTTTCAAACATTGTGGCCAGTCGGGCACAGTTATACATAACAAAGGCTCCCTTTGGTCCCCTTTGTAGTAATGCTGGAATCTTCTAGGTCCAGAGTTACCTGAATGTGTAAGAAAGAGCTATAGCCAATTAAGGTGCATCAAGGTCATCAAACATCATGATTATCTACTGAGAATTAAAGAGGAAATATCTGTTGTATTCAGTTAGATCAACTGGACTTGAAGTTTAGTTCTTGAATATATCTGTTGTATTCAATTAGATCAACTGGACTTGAAATGTAGTTCTTGAAGACGTTTCGCTAGTCATGCTAACTGGGATTTTCCAGGGTACATATGCCACAGATTCTTGTACAAGTCATTCTGAATTGAGAAAGCCAGTTGGATGACTAGCGAAACGTCTTCAAGAACTACATTTCAAGTCCAGTTGATCTAATTGAATACAACGATATACCATGACCTGGATGAATGAGAACCTTCACAAGTTTAGTTCTTGAAGACGTTTCGCTAGTCATCCGACTGGCTTTCTCAATTCAGAATGACTTGTACAAGAATCTGTGGCATTATGTACCCTGGAAAGTCCAATTAGCATATCACAGCCAGGTGTCAAGTGTCATTCACAGTCAGGACTCAGCCTTGTACTTGCATCTTAAGGAAAAAGGACATAATTGTAATGTCAACATCCTTTCAGGACTGGTTCAAGAAAGGTGTCAAGGAGGCCATTTATGTGAAAATAAAGAAAACAAACCTGAATTAGGGTGGGGGTTCGACACCAACTGTCTGCCATGTACAATGCTGTTTTCACACCTTACCCTGGGCGTTCCTGTAACACCTCTTAGCCACAATGCAATCACACCTTTCATTCATAATTCCCTTAACACCTGGCTGTGATATGCTAATTGAGACTTTCCAGGGTACATAATTGCCAACAGATTCTTGTAAAAGTCATTCTGAATTGAGAAAGCCAGTCACATGACTATCGAAACTAAACTTCAAGTCCAGTTGATCTAATTGAATACAACAGATATACCATGACCTGGATGAATGAGAACCTTCACAAGCATTAAAATATACAATTTTGGAATGGAATATTTGTTACTGACTTAACCCAAAAGGTGCTATTTTAAACAATAAATTGCATTTCTGCAAGATTTTTTATACACATTTACATCAGACCTGTTTTGACCCAGGCATGCTCAGTGTGCTACTTTCAGGGGGCGAGAGAGAGCAGCTCTCCAATAAGTTACTTTGTATTTGTCTGTGCTAATTCGAGGGGGTAGTGGAAAAGGTATTTGGACTGTTGAAACTGAATTAAGGCAATTTTGGAGTGTACATTCCCTTTAAATGAGCCAAGCAGTCTGCTGACCTAAAACTGCACTTTTACTTTATTAAAGGGCATGTTCCCCCGATTAAAACCTTTTTACTATACATTAAACACCCTACATCCCACTTTTGCAATATTTACCTTTCTCTCTAGAGCTCCCAGGACAAGGAATCTTACCTAGAAATCTTTATCTCAGGAGCACCAGGGAGAAAGAAGTATTGCAAAAGTGAGATTTAATGTATAGCAAAAGGGTTTTATAGGGGGTGAACGTGTCCTTTGATTGTTACCTAGTCTGTCACTGCAATGCTTAGTTCTAGCCCATGTTTTCATTCATTGTCCTAATTATATTTGATTTGAATGAACATTTAATTATAATCGTAAACACACATGTGCCATTTTTAGAGGATAATTTATAAAGACAAGTAATACATTGTTTAAATCTGTTTAAATGAAGGGAAATACTTTTCACCACAACTCCTCCTAGGGGAACAGAACCCATAGAAAGCAATTCTAACACAGAGTAGGCCCACAATTGTATTACCTGACTGCGATGGGCTGTAGACATCATCTCAAACTTGACGGCTGCCGATGCCAAGCAGGTGATAATTTCATCCCACCTGTTCCCTAAACAAGAAATGCAACAACAGGTTTTATTCTTCTTAGTCATCCCTTTAATATGAAGGGGTGGGATTTGTTCCAAACTTTGGAGCTGGCAATGTCTGTCTATCTCATCTAAATACTTATCCTACAATATAGCTATAATGAAAATTCCTAATACAATGATAAGAATGCAATACATATATGTTTGTATTGTATTTACTTTTGAATACGATACCTCACTTAACAATTAGTGAACAATTATCTTTTGCAGAGCTATCCTATCACTGTGAGCCTTACATTGATGTCATGGGATTTGGCTGATTCTTTTACCTGCCCAATTGCTTCACACTGCATAAGCCAATAAAATGAATGTATCTATGTACAACTTTTCTTGAAAATAATAAGAAATTATACGGGTTTCATAACATTCCAACCCCCAAAAGACAAAGGAATCTGCACCAACGTAGCACAAATATCAGACATTTTTATTATTTTAAATAGGAGTTACTATTTACCCATCTCCCTAATGAACAACATGGATAAAAACTGAACAGAATATTATAAATATAATCAAAGAACCTTGAACACTTTCACCATATTTCATGACTGAGGCTTCTTGCATCTGTGATTTACGGATACTGCGTAAGAAAAAGAAAGGAATATTAAAACCTGCACCTCATTGGCTGTCTGTGTAAATAAACTCCACCCACCATATCAGTCAACCACTGTAAATTATTAAGAGCTGGCACACACAAGCAGACAATATCCCCCACAAACAAACACTGATCAGTAATCTGTTGGTTAAGAGTAAACATGGGCAGCCTGATCTAATACTCACAACTGCTCATTATAAGTTATATTCCTTTCTGGCAAAGATATCTTTCCTGTGCTCAATGAGCTTTTTATAACCATGAGCATGTGCAGTGAAGGGAGCAGGGGAAACAGCAGTCAATGATTGGTAGTGATGTCAGCAGTCATGACATTGATTGACTGCATGGAGGTAAGGGGCCAACTTACTCTGCCAGCATTAATTATACTTAAATATCTGGTTAATAATACATCTAATAATGAGCTGGGAGCAGATAAACAACATGAGACCAGTTTTTTTGTTTTAAGGGTAAAAATGCCATTTAAGTGTTAAAGTGGTACATTGGGTGTCTTACTGAAAGTACTGAGAGCAGCTGATAGGCGACGATGGATTCAGCACCTTTACTTGTCCACAAATGAGGTGCTTCTGCAAAACATTAAATTGTTTTCATTTATTCTCTATGCAGAGCTACATAGTATAAATAAAGTGCAAGCTTCTCTCTTGACCTGTGTGATTCCTTCAGCTGAAGGATCCAGTATCCTCCAAAGTAAGTCAAGTTTCTGCTGGTGGAACTCCTCTTCACAGCTGACCACATGCAAGATAGTACAGTTTGCTGCCTCCTCCTGGTCATAAAGAGAAACTTATTAAGAGCTGAACACTACATAGATATGGCTTAAAGCATGCAGTGTATACATTTTATCCAAACATGCCCCCAGCTACTGTAAAATTACACATTCTAGTATCACCTTAACCAGATTTGCTATCTGGAGCTCCAAAATCTAACTAATCAATAAATCCTTTTCGGTCATTTCACACCTGTGTCTTAACATTGCAGACCATGAAACATGTAAGCAGATATCATACAGGTAATACAAAAGCATTTTTGGCAAACATACTTAAAGGACAACAATATCAAAAAAACCAACATCACCCCCATTACATGTCCTCACTTCCACCAGCTGAAATCGCTTACTCACATTTACAGCCGTGCTGCCCTCCCTTAGATATCACACAGCAAAGATGAGTGCTAAAAGCCCGCCTCCTAGACGGCCCAGGGCCATGGTTAACATAACACTTGTCATTGGCTGGTGTGAATGTCTGTTACAACCTCTCTCCTCCTCCTTTGCCAGTCAAACAAACTTGAAATGTCCTGTTGCTAGGATACAGCCTACATAATCAAGCTGATCAAGGGTGGATGGAGGAGTGTTTTCTCACATGCTAGTTTTGAATGACAGTTAGAGGCAGACATAGTTGTTACGCCCCCTTCACAGCATGGCTAATTGAAGGCTAATTGAAAGCAGAAAGAGACTTGAAATCAGGAAAATAATGTATGGGGAGGCAGTGTTGGACTGGACTGTTGGGGGCAGTCCGACACTGTGGGGAGGGCTGCACACCTTTACTCTTTTTAAAGCAATTTAAAAAAAATGCATTGAGGCAATACAGTCATCCTTTAAAGGGTATGTCCACCCTAACAATAATAAACTGGTGAGTTATCCGTTATCTCCCTGCAAACCGAATTGCTATTTTTCCCAGTTTATTGCATGCATTTGTAACCAGATATTTAATGATAAGTTCTATTCCGTTCTGTGAAGGGTATCAACTCCCTCTGCTCAAAGCGCTTTCCATTATACTTAATTATCGGGTTAATAATACATCTAATAATGTGCTTACTATATCAGTTGGGGCTGGGAGCAGGTAACCGACATGTTAGCAGTTTTTTGTTTTAAGTGTTACAAAGGTACATTAGGTGTCTGTTTTTTTGTACAGTGGAGGCAGCAGGAGAAACAGCTGTCTATCATTGGTTGCGATGTCAGAAGTCACAGCCTTGATTGACTGCATGGAGGGAGGAGCCAGCTTACTCTGCCAGAATGGAGACAATAATTATCCTTAAATATCTGGTTAGTAATACAGGTAATAATGTGCTGAATATCTCAGTTGGGGTTAAGGGCAGGTAACAGACATGTGGCCATTTTTTTTGTTTTAAGGGTGGACATGCCCTTTAAAAGGTTAATGTGTTTTTACTGATTTAACATACTACAGCAACTAGAGCCCAATAAAAGGCGCACAGTATCAATATTTTTCAACTACAGATACAGAAATCATTTTATAGGAAAGAACTAAATCCACATTTAAAAGGACCACTAAACCCCACAATGTACTAATTTCCCAGAGTCTATAATTATATGGGAAGTAGGAGCAACTTTTGCCATCATTAAAGAGTTAATGAGTTAAGAACATTTTCTGACAGTGCTTAGCTCTCGCTCTGCCTGCCTAAGAGAAAAATATTGTATCTTTACAGGTTGGGAGTCCGGGATACCCTCCCCATTTTCCCTATATATGTAAGGATTGTGCAGCCACATAGAGCAATCCCATACTTACATGGGTTTCCTGAACACACTTGTGCACCCACGCAAGTTGCTCCAGGTCTTCCTCATTTACTAAAATGAAATTTGAATTCCAATTTGTCACTTGTATAGAAATAAGCAATATAAACTTGTGCTTGGATTTACTGACTACGCTGCTAAATAAACAATTGTATGTTTATACAGCAAAGAGAATTAATGGTAAGGTTTACCTAGAAAGGCATCCAGATTGGGGTCGTATCCCTGCTGTGCCAAATTCTGCTCCTCAACAAATGATTTTAGGTGCATGTTAAACAGGATCTGCTCTGTGTCCTCACTGTGGTCTGTATCTTTGTAGTCAGTGTGGACACTCTCCTTCAGGCTGGTCTTAAAAGCAGAAATCGTCTCCCTGAAGGAGGGAATGTCTGATACAGAGGGCCAAAATATTCTCAACTGGTGCAGAAAGGACTTGATTTCCTGGCTGTGCACTTCAGGGATCAAATGGACTCTTACTCTAGAAAAAAACAGAACAACAACGCAAATAACAAGATTTTGGCTTGTAGTTAAACTCCCTTTATTTAATTAAACAAACAGAGATACCCAATATGCAGCTCTGCACACCCATATGCAGTTTTACCATCTGTCCATGTGCTTTTTATTTTCTTAGATCTTAGACAGCTTGTGTTTCAATTATTCCCAATAGTTTACAGTAGGGTAACCGCTCAGGATAGGTGCAACATGGCTTAGAGACAGCAGTGCCTCTCTCCTCAGAAAAGCAGGCACATGCAGAGGCCAGCTACCCCTGCTGCTAAGAAATTAGTGCAGACAGGGGCACTGCTTACAGCAGTGATGGCAAACCTTTTAAAGACAGAGTGCCCAAACTGCAACCCAAAATCCGCTTATTTATTGCATAGTGCCAACACGATCATGTAAACTAGTTAACATTTGGGCTGATGCAATAAGAGGTAGAAAACGTTGCCCATGTTATAAATGTGCATCAACCAATCAGATGTTAGATATTTACAGAGTAAAACTTCATACACACGTGGAGGCCGACCCGATATGCAGTATGTGTATGCACGGCCGATAATCGTTTATTGGCTGAAACGGACATTCGGTCGGGAATTGTTGCCAACCGGCCAGGTGGATCTTCCGCTAAAGGAATAACCGCTAAAGGAATAACAATCAGTCATTGGCTTTGTCATGTCATCTGTTAAATCCATGACTGACAACTGCTAACTGGTAGCAGGAGGCAAAATGAGAGGTAATACAACATCACACAGCATTTCAGGTTAGAATTACATCTCTCAGATTTCTAACTATTGCAGTTATGGGATTTTTGGGGTGATTTACTTAAATACAATTTTTCGTTTTATGGGTGAACTTTCCTTTTAAATAAACCCGTATAATGTTTAACCTCGCACCCTGTTCAGCGCTACAAGTATTTCTTGTAGGCCTAGATGTTGCTGGTTGGTCAGATGATGATTCTTAAAGGAGAAGAGGACTTTAGTAAATTCCATGCAGGTTATTCTCCCCTGCAATGAGAGCCTGAACTGGTGCTGATCTAAACACAAATACATTTGCCATTATGTATTCAGTCATTTTTTTCCTACTATCTACAAAGTTCCCTGTGTCTAACAATGTCCTTCCTATTCTGTGGTGCTGGTTCCAAGAAATCTTGGTCAACTGGAAGGTATTACAAGGTAACAGAGAGTATAGGAAAAAAGGAAGAGTAATAACCACAATTCCGCAAAAATGTGGTTTATGTACATGGGGAATGACCTGAACTCTGTCTCATTTAATTGGACTGGGTATTTATTGGGCCATTATAGGATATTCACCTTTGTGTTCTTTAGCCAATCCAACATTACATTGGCCTTGAGTTTGGGATCATTGTCCAGAGGAGAAATCAACTTTCAACCTAACGTCAGCTCTCAGCATATTGAAACACATTCCCATTTGTCTGTATTAGTATCCGCTCGTCCTAAATGTCCAACCACCCTGCTACAGACAAGCAGCCTAAGAGAACACAGAAGATCCTGCACTACTGAAGCAATATAGGGTAACACAGCTTATATCCAAAGCAGTGAGTTATTCACTAGAAACACTGCAATGCAGTAAATCAACAGTTATCCATGTACCATTCCCATTATGTGATCTTTGTCTGCCACTGATGAGGTTGGCTAATTGTCCTAATAGGAGCTCGCAGTACATTGCCCTAATGTCTATAAGGTGTGGGTAATGTTATATTTGTCCAAAGAGTTTAGCCTTAAAGGGCATGTACACCTCCAAAATGACATTTGATTTTCTGAAAGAGAAGCCCCCAAAACCCTAAGATCATTACACTCACACTGCTCGAAACTGTAAACAAAGCTAATTATTCAACACAATCCCTGCATCAGATACTAGCAAGCTCCTTTCACTTTCTGGTTAAACCGGAGTCACAGCCATGATTAATGATGTCACAACTAATGACTAATGAATGTACCTGGTGGCTTGTCCATTGAATGCAGTAGAAAGCTTATTTGAGCATGCCTGAAAGCTCTGAGCTTTCTATGCAAATTGCAGTGATTGTGCAGTGTTAGTATAATGATTTTAAGGTTTTTGTGTCTTCTCTATCAGAATATTAAATGTCATTTTGGGGGTGGAAATGCTCTTTAAAGCTTTAAATTGGTTGCATCCGATTACTGAACTTTCCTTTACATTACCGTAAATCTTTATTTGGAATTTGTTTTCGTACACCGAACATGCAACCGCTACAGACAACAATTTTATGTGTGGTGGTTTCTGTCCACCTCATTCATTGATCTGGCAGGACAGATCACACACAGTGACAGCAGGGGGTCAATCATACGTAAGTTTGTTGGCTGAAGCAGTTGGTCTTTGGCTGACAGTGGGCTTGGCTTACGGTTTCGAACTCTGTAGCTCTACCACAATGCCAGTGATTAATCTAATCTACAGTTGGTCTATGTGACCTAAAAAGCACTCATTTTCCAAATACCCCAAATATTTTTTTGTATATATAAATACCTGTACCTGTGTGGACAGATTGGAGAATCAATAAAAAAAAAAAAAAAGAATGTATTTGCTGGTATCCTTAAAGTCACACTAACCCCCAAAACGCTACTTTATAACACCAAGTATAGTGAACTGCATATTCTTTTTACTCTTTCTGTGCAATTTGTGTTCATTCCCTCCTATGTCTGATTTCTACATTGATCATCATTTTGACCTTAAATCAGATAATGACAGGCAACGGACCTTTTGCATGGCCCACGCACATAGTAAAGCATTATCATGTAAGTAAAAGGCACCATAGACTTTGGAGTAGTTCACTCAAGAACGAGCTAGCAAGATTAAAGCAGAACGTGCAAAGTTTAAAGTTTGCATTATTACTCCAGCGTCTATGGTGCCTTCTTCCTGTCTGATGTTCTATTTCCAGGTACCAGATTGGGTGGAGATGCAAAGCACAAATTGAACATTATAAGCGATAAGATCAGGAGCGACATTGAAAACTGTTAATAACGCAAAAGTGGGGTTTGGGGGCGGGGTAATCTACATTTAAAACAAAGGCTTTTTTTAGTGGACATGCCCTTTAACTTCAAAAATAGTCTGACCTTCCATAATAAACATTCTAAGGATGGAAATCACTAACCCTCTTAGTCTGAGAACCTCAGTCAAATGATCCGCGACCAATGCAGCTCTTAAATGGCTTAATTTTAATTCGTTAAGACTCTTGCAGGAGTGTAGTGGGGTACAGTTCAATATTACAGTGCCATGTTCAGAGCATAAATCCAAGGGTACCGGTTTCAGATACGGAGAAATGTCGGTGAGGACACGCTGGAAAACAGCAGGCCTGTCCAGCTGTATGATGAGTCCAGCATCATTCTGCAGGCAGTTATGGATACAGGGCATCCCTGGGCTATTTAGTGACATCAGCTTATTAACAAGATCTTGAGGAACCTGGAGATAGAAATAAAAAACATTGACATATAAAAAGAGACACACAAGCTTCTCCTTTATATCCATCATATATTTTGGTAAGAAAACAACAACTTACAGGGAGATGTAATAAAAGTTCTTATTGTTAAAAATGGTGCTAATTTTGCCCCAGCCAATCAGATGTTAGCTTTCAAATGTTAAATAAAATCTGATTGGTTGGGGCAAAATTAGCACCATTTTTAATGATAAGAACTTTTATTACGTCTCCCCATTAGTTCTTCCAGCCTAGGTAGTGTTGCATAACATCCTAAATAAATCTACACTTTCACGGTCCAGTCTGTGTCACCTTGCTCCCTATATGTTTTGTATGTATGTATTTTATTTCTTATATTCCACAGCGCTTTACAATTATTTACTCAATTCACATCAGGCCCTGCCCCGAAGAGCTTAAAATCTAAGCACATTTATTTACACATACAACCTATCAGTAAGTCTTTATGATTGTGGAGGAAACCAGAGTGCCCAGAGGAAACCCACGCAAGCACGGGGAGAACATACAAACTCCTTGCAGATGGGTCCAAGGGTGGAGTCGAACACAGGACCTCTGCGCTGCAAGGTATCAGTGCTAACCACTGAGCCACCGTGCTGTCCAGATGTTTTGAAAAAACTACAACTCCCAGCATTCCCTGACTGATGAATGCGGTGAGTTGTAGTTTTCAAACATCTGGAGGGCCACAAGTTTGACATTTCCATGATTTATAAAGAGACAATCCACTGGTGCTCTATCCACATACATATATTATATGATAAGGGACTGAAGTCCAGTACCCAGAATCCCTTGCTCCCCTCTGTTAATGGCCTTGATAATCTCTCACCTCTCCATCCGGGAACGATTTCCTCAGGGCTCCCGATGGCACTAGGAAGTCCCGGCTCCTCAGGTTCCTAGGGCTGCTCTCTTTAAACCAGACAGCGCCTGATACTCCCGAACTCTGCACCGCCGCCCCCAGCGCCCGCAAAGCTTCTGATATCCTCACTGGCTCCGTCTCCATGGCGACTGCAGATGGGGCGGTTCGTATCCGGAACCTTCTGACAGCAGCTACAGATTCCTAGAGGGGAAGGGAGCAGCTCTAGGCTGCGTACCGGAAGTGGATATGACGTCATTGAAGAGTGGGCCCGCCATGTTTGTAAAGGGATTGTGTGACAGAATGAAGGGAAACATTCCTGAACCAGTGACTTGTTGTTGGTAAAGATTAAACATCACTATATATTGATATAACTATTACAGTTTAGGGTTTTGGGAGGTGATAGACCTGTATATAAGTTTCATTTGAGGGCTGGACTTGCCCTTTAAAGTGACATTGTAGCAGGATTTACAGTTGGATTGGCTTTCTGGGCCAGGGCCTCAGGCAACCTGATTGTAGTGACTAAATGGTCATGGAACTTCATAGTGACTTCCAATATCCTTATGTGTGGCAGTGATCATGTCCTTATATAACCTACCCCTGTAGTGGATTTCTATGGGAGGAACTGTAAGATTATATCCTTATAACTAACTCCTGTAGTGGATTTCTATGATAGGAACTGTAAGATTATAGCCTTATATAACCTACCCCTGTAGCGGATTTCTATGGGAGGAACTGTACGATTATAGCCTTATAACCTACCAATGTAGTGGATTTATATGGGAGGAACTGTATGATTATAGCCATATAACCTACCCCTGTAGTGGATTTATATGGGAGGAACTGTACGATTATAGCCTTATAACCTACCCCTGTAATGGATTTCTATGGGAGGAACTGTACGATTATAGCCTTATACCCTACCCCTGTAGTGAATTTCTATGGGAGGAATTGTAAGATTATAGCCTTATAACCTACCCCTGTAGTGGATTTCTAGCCTTATAAGCTACCCCTGTAGTGAATTTCTTTGGGAGGAATTGTAAGATTATAGCCTTATAACCTACCCTTGTAGTGGATTTCTATGGGAGGAACTGTAAGATTATATCCTTATAACATAGCACTGTAGTGGATTTCTATGTGAGGAACTGTAAGATTATAGTCTTATAATCTTACAGTTCCAGGAGGAGAAAGAAAACCAGAAGCCACAAAGGGGTAGGTTATAATAAATAATGCACCCCAAACTGTAAATTAAAGGGATATTAGAAGTCACCTTGGAGTTCCGAGCCCTGTATAAAAGGTACTCGGCCTGCGGCCTTGTGCTTTTATATGGTCACGGAACTCCTCGGGACTTTTAATATCCTTATAATTTACAGTTGGGGATGCATTATCCACTATATTATTGTGTAGTCAATACAAATGGTCCTCACATTGATCAATAGTTGCCAAAATGTCAAAAATGTGGCATTGACACAACACAAGGTTTAGACTTGCCCACTTGTAAGGAAACTCTCTGTACAGCAGAATGCACCAGGCCACACTGCCAGGGTTTAAAGTGCATTAAAAATCGTACACTAGTGTTGGCCAATTGGTGTGGCCATACTAGGTGTGGTGCGCTGCGATCCTCTAATCAGTGCTCTTGTGATTTGCATTTTTTACACAATCGCAGCACACGGCAACGCTCACTAGCGCACCGAAAATATGTGTGCGTTTCCGGTCCGTTACTACATGCTGTAGTGTGGCCTCAGTTCCCTAGCTCTGAGAAAGAGGAGAACAATAAGATTGCTGGATGACGATCGCTAAAGTGTAACTGTGGTCTCGAAACTAGTAAGGATTATATAAAAAGCCTTCCATCACACCTTCAAAATAAAACCTAAATCACATCTCTAGATACAATTTGTGAGAAGTAATTGCTGGAAAGGTTCAGTAATATTACTTCCTGCTTGAACACTTCCTGTTTTCAGCCATGTGACCCGCTTGTAGTCATGTGACCAGCCTCAGCCTGCATTTATAGGCCCCTCTTCTCAACTGTCAATTTTTTCCCCCAGGTACTTCCTGATTTCCCCAGCATTAAGTCTTAACTGAGCATGCTTCTCCCCGGGGTTGACGTGTGGGGCAGAGGTCAGGTGATGTCCCTTAACCTACTGGAAGCAGGAAGTTTGAACATTCACCCCAATGTAAAGTCTCACAGGCTCCAGCCAGAGATGTGATTGTCGGCTCATTTTAAAGGAAATACTGCAGGCTTTCATTGAACCTTAACTTGTTTTGAGACCACAGTTGAGACCCACCAGCCAGATCACTTAACAAAATCAGCTTGATGGTGTACACATGTAAAATCCTCAATGTTCACGTTAGGTTCTTAACTGCTAAGGATCTAACACATTTACATTTTTTTTGTGGAATTAAGTTAGAAAAGAAAAAAAATTAAATTTCAAAGACGTAACTGCTGGGTTTTTGCATTTCAAAAGGCATACTTAAACGTGGAGTACGTACCGTCATTTATTACAACCTACTAAATTAGCATGGTCAACATGGTTTACTATTTTTTAATCCATAGTAGCATTATTAACAGTATTGGATGTTGAATAAAGACATCTAGTACAACCTTTTTAACCTACTTATGAGCTCTACCTAACAGTTGATCCAGAGGGGAAAAAAAACAGCAGAAAATTGGGGGGAAATCCTTTCATACTTCAAATGGCAATCGGAAAGGATCCCTGGATCAGCAATAGGTTGATAATTTAAAAAAACGTTTGTAAAGAATGCTACACCACAGGCTGTAAAAGTATAGATTTTCAGTTTTCTAGTGGGCTAGATAACAAGTGCAGTGTGTTATGTTTTTTTTGTAAGAACTTTTTACATTTAATTTGCAGGGCAGATAGTTTCTGGGATTAGAAGATGGATAGAGAGGATTTCCATTACAACAGATTACACAGAAACGCTGTATTGCTCTATAGGGAATATTTTCTCAGAATTATGTCTTTCACACATTAAAGTGGGTACACACAGTATCAATCTGTCAAAGATGACAGACTGACTCTGCAAGCATCTTTGCCAGATGGCAGTACACACAGTCACAATCGTTCTCCCTATATAAAGTATATATAAAGTATATAGGGAGAATGTTGGTGACTGCCATACTCCAAAGCTCAGTTAACTCAAAGCCAGTTAACTCAAAACGTCAAAACGATTGTTGCCAATGCAGAACATTAGTCAGTGTCAGTACTGACGGGATCAGCTCAATATCACTAACGTGTGTACCCAGCTTTAGTTAGGGTTTTTTTTTTTCTTTATAGATACTGGCATGAAACAAAATCAAAGTGCATCACAATGATCAAAATGCCCATCAGCAGTTATCAAACAGCAGGAGAATTTGTGTATTTAAAAACTGTGTAATTTATAAAAGCTCTACAAAGAAACATACCAATGACCTTATAGTATTTTACTTTCATGGCATTGAAATCCCAATGACCTGATATTCTAAAATATCTGTGTGCAAAGTTACAGTTTGTATTTTGTTTCGGTAACAGATAGAAACTAAAAATGACTTAGTGCTGAACTAAAAAGAAACAGCCAATTCTATTAGTAATAATTATCAAGACAGTTCCACAAAGCCTCAAGTTACCCAGCACCACACTGTCCTTGTGCCAGACTTCCATAGTTGCCAATAGTCCCGGATTTACCGGGACAGTCCCGGATTTTAAGTAGCAGTCCCGCTATCCTAATGTCCCGGGAAAAGTCCCGAGACCTAGGAAAACCAGAAAACTGCCTGACTGAAATTTTGTCTGGATCGATCCGATCCGATCGTAACACAGTCAGTGGAAAGTTGCAGTCTTGAGTCATTGTCGGCACTTACTTCCTGCTCTGCTGCCCTCTATGTGTGGAATGGGGGATAGGGGGGGGGGGGGGAGAACACAGAAGGACTTCTGAGGTGCCTGTGTCAGCGCCTGTGCAAATTGCTGAGTCTCCTGTCGGTGCTGAAGTGAAGGAGAGAGGCTGAGAGCCAGAGTCCAAGCAGACTGTCACTGTTAGTACAGTTGAGTTGAGCACAGTTTTTTTTAGGTCTATCTATCTTTCATTCACTATCTATTATCTATCTATCACTATCTATTATCTGTCTATCTATCTATCACTATCTATCTATCACTATCTATCTATCTATCGATCCTACTATCCTATCACTATCTATCTATCTACTCTATCTATCTATCCTATCCTATCTTATCTATCTATCTATCTTCTATCTATCTATCTATCTATCTACATCTATCTATCATCTTCTCTATCTATCTATCTATCTATCTTCTATCTATCATCTATCTATCTATCTATCTATCTACTCAACTATCTATCTATCTATCTATCTATCTATCTATCATCTATCTATCTATCTATCTATCTATCTATCTATCTATCTATCTATCATCTAATCTACTCTATCTATCTCTATCACTAAATCTATCATCTATCTATATCTATCTATCATATCTATCACTATCTTCTATCTATCTATCTATCATCTATCTATCTATCATACTATCTCATCTCTCTATCTATCTATCATCTTCACTATCTACTATCTATCTATCTATCTATCTATCTATCTATCTATCTATCTATCATCTATCACTATCTATCTATCTCTATCTATCTATCTCTATCTATCTATCTATCTATCTATCTATCTATCTATCTATCTATCTATCTATCTATCACTATCTAACTACCTATCACTATCTACCTATCACTATCTATCTCTATCTATCTATCTCTATCTATCTATCTCTCTATCTATCAAATCTATCTATCTATCACTATCTATCTATCCAAGTATATATGAGTAGCCCATATGCACACTAATCCCCAGGTGGGTGCAAAAATGTCCAAATTCCCTTACTCCACAGGGAATAGGTCAATAACATAGATACAAGGTGGACTGCACTCCAAAAAAGAACGTTTTTATTCAAAGCCAAACATCAAACAGCAAATACGACGTTTCGAGGGATACACCCCCTTCATCAGGTGATGTGAGCAACACAATGTGAGTTTAAATAGCCAGGCTATTTAAACTCACATTGTGTTGCTCACATCACCTGATGAAGGGTGTATCCCTCGAAACGTCGTATTTGCTGTTTGATGTTTGGCTTGGAATAAAAACGTTCTTTTTTGGAGTGCAGTCCACCTTGTATCTATGTTATTGCACTATCTATCTATCATCTATCTATCTATTCTATCTATCTACTACCCATCACTATCTACCATCACTATCTCTATCTCTGTCTATCTCTATATCTATCTATCTATCACTATCCATCTCTATCACTATCTATCTCTATGTATCTCTATCTATCTCTATGTATCTCTATCTCTATCTATCACTATCTATCTATCACTATCTATCTATCTATCTATCTATCACTATCTATCTATCACTATCTATCTCTATCTATCTATCTATCTATCTATCACTATCTATCTATCATCTATCTATCTATCACTATCTATCTCTATCTATCTATCTATCTATCTATCACTATCTATCTATCTATCATCTATCTATCTATCTATCTATCTATCTATCTATCTATCTATCTATCTATCTATCTATCTATCTATCTATCTATCTATCTATCACTATCCATCTCTATCACTATCTATCTCTATGTATCTCTATCTATCTCTATGTATCTCTATCTCTATCTATCACTAATCTATCTTCATATCTATCTATCTCTATCTATCTATCACTATCTATTATCTGTCTATCTATCTATCTCTATCTATCTATCATCTATCTATCTATCACTATCTAACTCTATTTATCACTATCTATCTCTATGTATCACTATCTCTATCTATCACTATCTATCTTCTATCTATCTATCTATCTATATATCTATCTATCTATCTATCTAATAATCTATCTATCATCTATCTATCTATCACTATCTAACTCTATTTATCACTATCTATCTCTATGTATCACTATCTCTATCTATCACTATCTTCTATCTATCTATCTTCTATCTATCTATCACTCTCTATCTATCTATCTATCTATCTATCTATCTATCTATCTATCTATCTATCTATCTATCTATCTATCTTCTATCTATCTATCACTCTCTATCTATCTATCTATCTATCTATCTATCTTTCTATCTATCTATCTCTATCTATATCTATCACTCTCTATCTATCTATCTCTGTCTTTCTATCTGTCTAGCAACAAAATAAATATAGTTTTTTTTTTAAATCAGTGACAGTTAAAAGTTGGTGTCGCCTTTATGAAAGTGGGCGTGGCTAGAATTTGTGGCGGCACATTCATTTCTGAAATGTGTCCCTGGAAATTTTTGGAGAATGTTGGCAACTATGGACTTCCTGTCTAAACCTGTTAGTTGTTTTGCTAGGGCATTTTTTTACGTGTGTGTGTGTGTAATTTACAAACTCTCCTATTGCCGCTGTATCTTGTGCATGGTTAAATAATTTATTATGGACTGTTTTTTTTTAATATATAGTTTGATTAAAACATTCAGATTCATATGACAGGGGAGATGAAGTAATCTGACTGGAACACATGCAAGGGATATTTATTATTACAACTATTAGTCTCTAGTCATTTAAAAATACTTTTTTGCTGGCTTAGTTGTCCTTTAAATAAAACAAGAACATAGTAATGAACATTACAGTTCTATGTTTGAAACAAGGAACATAGGTAATGAAAGCTGTATGACATTATTTTCTACAGTGGGGCTCCACTGGGTTTGATTCAGTAAAATTATGATAGGTATGTGACACAATTCGATTCAAGTAGGAGTCTCATACATACAGCCAAGTATACTCTGTCCAGTGCACCCACCTCAATATTTTAGGTATTTTCCGAACGACCGAGATGCAGACAGGAACGTTTGGCATGCTCCACCCCCAACCACTATAATCTGACATAAAAAAATCACTTCCCATCTCTACTTACAGCACCTCATTCCCTCGCCATTCTGGTCTGACCTACCCACCGGAACTACAAACAGGGCCAGACCAATCACAGCTGCGGCTGCCATCAATGCAGAACGGTGCTGGAACAAGGTGCTGTAATTAGAGATTAGAAGCAAATTTTTATGCCAGAAAAGAGCGGTTGGGGGTGGGGGGCATGCCCTACATTATATTAAAAGGAAATTACGCTACAGGGGTAGCAGCCAGGGAGGGAGGGGGGATAGGGCTCTTCTGGGCATGCTAGCAGCCTCTGAGAGGACACAACAGAGACCTTTTGGACAGGAAGAAAGCTCCTACCCTACATTTTCCTGGACTTTGAAGAGGCACTACAGGAGAACCATAAAAAGCTTTTTTTTAATTGTACAGTGGGGCCAGTAGTTGTTAAGGACTCTTCAGGACAAGGCCTCTATGAGACCCCCTCTGGACTCAGAGTCTAAGTACCTGCTGGTCTTCACCAGAGCCTATAATGGTGAGGATGTTTTGCGGCGAGCAGGCACCAGGTTGCGGCTCCAGAGGCGAGAACCACAAAGACCAATCCCACAATGTGGAGAGGCAACAGAAGTGTAGATCAGAGGTAGGAGCTGTGGTAGATATGCAGACCGGAGGTAACTGGAGGTAGGAGCTGTGGTAGATATGCAGACCGGAGGTAGGAGCTGTGGTAGATATGCAGACAGGAGGTAACTGGAGGTAGGAGCTGTGGTAGATATGCAGACCAGAGGTAACTGGAGGTAGGAGCTGTGGTAGATATGCGGACCGGAGGTAGGAACTGTGGTAGATATGCAGACCGGAGGTAACTGGAGGTAGGAGCTGTGGTAGATATGCGGACCGGAGGTAGGAGCTGTGGTAGATATGCAGACCGGAGGTAACTGGAGGTAGGAGCTGTGGTAAATAAGCAGACCGGAGGTAGGAGCTGTGGTAGATATGCAGACCGGAGGTAACAGGAGATAGGAGCTGTGGTAGAGATGCAGACCGGAGGTAGGAGCTGTAGTAGATATCCAAGAGTAACAACACTAGGAAGAGAGAGCTAAGGTTCAGAGCCAAACAACTCTGAACTAGCAGCAAGAGGCACGCTGCCAGGAGGAGCCTAAATAGCCCCCGATGACCTCATCATTGATGGACACGCAGCCCTCCGCGCGTCCGCCAGGTGGCGTGACCGCCGGCGCGGGACGCCGGGCTCGGGAAAAGGTAAGTACCTGACATTGCCCCCCACAGGCAACCTCCTGGTGCCTTTGGGCTTAGGTTTGTCTGGATGTCTGGAATGAAAGGTTTTGACCAAACGAGGAGCATGACTCTGTTCTGCTGGTTCCCAAGAGTTTTCTTCGGGACCGAATCCCTTCCATTTAATCAGATATCTTAGCTTTCCAGCAGAAATTTTGGCATCTAAAATGGTCTCCACCTCGTACTCGTCAGTCCCATCAACCAGAACAGGCAGCGGAGGAGGATCCAGCGCCGAATTGGTAACATATCTTTTAAAACAGGATACATGAAAAACTGGATGTATCTTTAATGAACTGGGAAGCTCCAGTTTAAAGGCACCTGTATTGATTGAATACGAAAAGGTCCGATGAACCGAGGACCCAATTTAGCAGAAGGAACTCTCAGCTTCAAATTACGGGTCGACAACCAGACAAAATCTCCAACCTTAAATATCGAAGAATCCTTTCGTAATATGTTAGCTGATTTACAGGCTTGCTCTTGAGCTTCAGAGATGAAGGTCTTTAGCTCTAAAGTCTTCTCCTTCATGAGATGTATTCTGGTTAGAAGATCAGGAATAGTGACCATGGAAGGAACACCGGTAAGAAAAGTTGGATTAAATCCATAATTTGCATAAAAAGGGGAACACTTGATGGAGGAATGAACACCATTGTTGTAAGCGAACTCAGCAAGTGGTAACAGAGACAACCAATCTTCTTGTGAAGTGGAAGAGTAACAGCGGAGATACTGTTCGAGTGTTTGATTTGTCCTCTCTGTCTGTCCG
This sequence comes from Hymenochirus boettgeri, assembly GCA_019447015.1. NCBI lineage: Eukaryota > Metazoa > Chordata > Amphibia > Anura > Pipidae > Hymenochirus > Hymenochirus boettgeri. Next base: position 252,136,842 of record CM033472.1, on the reverse strand, counting down.
TTAGATTGTGGATGTTATCCAGAAGAAAAGGAATTATGGATATGCAAATACTTACACAACTCCTTCCAAAATTTTGAAGTGAATAGTACCCCTCTATCTGATTCGATATCATCAGGAACCCCACGAAGATGAACAATCTCTCTAATGAACACATCTGCAGTAATGGCAGCTGAGGGAATTCCGTTTAATGGAATAAAGTGAGCCATCTTAGTTAACCGATCCACAACCACAAAGATTGTATTGAAGCCCTTGGAACGAGGTAAATCAACAATGAAGTCCATGGTAATCATGCCCCAAGGGCGGTCAGGGACAGGCAGAGGAGACCGCAACCTGTATGGTTTCTGTTTAGGAGTTTTGAATCTAGCACAAGTAACACAAGAAGCCACAAATTGTTTACAATCTTTAGACATATTCGGCCAGAAAAAATTTCTATTAAGTAGATCAAGCGTTTTGTGAACACCGAAATGACCAGCCAACGCATGAGAATGGCAACATTGAAGTACAGCAGATCTGGCTGAGTCCAGAACAAATATTTTATTATTTTGGTAGATAAATCCATCTTGGGAAAGAGAGGAAGACTGGAGAGATGCTTCGTTGATTGTTTTGACTCTATTCGTATGCAACAGCAGAAAATTTGATTTGGAAAGAACCATATTAGGTTTGTCTGACTTATTGATTTCAGAAAATTGTCTAGAAAGGGCGTTGGCCTTGCCGTTCTTTGAACCTGGGCGAAAAGTTATATGAAAGTTAAATCGTGTAAAAAAAAGAGCCCATCTAGCTTGACAAGGTTTTAATCTTTTAGCAGTCTGTAAGTATTCCAGGTTTTTATGATCCATGAAGATGATAATGGGACGATTGGCACCCTCGCGTAAATACCGCCACTCTTCAAGGGCCAATTTTATGGCCAATAATTCACGGTCTCCTACATCGTAATTCCTCTCAGTGTCAGAAAGTTTTCTTGAAAAAAAAGCAACTGGATGTAGTAAAGACTTGGGTCCATTACGTTGAGAGAGTATAGCTCCTAGAGCAACTTCAGATGCATCAACCTCTAATATATAAAAGGAACAGCTGGATCTGGGTGAATAAGAACGGAGGCTGATGTAAAAGCAGATTTCAGACGCTCAAAAGCTGTTTGAGCGGAATCCGTCCAACAGAATGGAACATGAGTTCTGGTCAGAAGGGTCAAAGGCAGAATGATAGTAGAAAAATTCTTAATGAATCTGCGGTAGAAGTTAGCAAATCCAATGAATTTTTGAACTTGTTTCCGGGTAGATGGAGTAGGCCAATCCTGAATAGCGGAAACCTTTTGAGGATCCATAATTAGCCCTTGTGATGAGATGATGAACCCCAAGAATGGTATAGAAGGCTTTTCAAACGCACATTTTTCCAATTTGGCGTATAACCCATGAATTCTAAGACGAGAGAGGACTTTCTTAACCTGGGTACGATGTTCCTCCAGGTTAGAAGAAAAAATCAGTATATCATCCAGATTAACGGCCAAGAAGTCATCCACAAAATCACGGAAAATGTCATTGACAAAATGTTGGAACGTGGCAGGGGCATTGCACAGACCGAAAGGCATAACTAAATATTCAAAATGACCGTATCTGGATCGGAACGCCGTCTTCCATTCGTCCCCTTCCTTTATTCTGATCAGGTTATAGGCTCCTCGAAGATCCAACTTGGTAAAAACCTTAGCTGTTCTCAACCGTTGAAATAATTCAGGAAATAATGGAAGAGGATATCTATTCTTAAACGTGACATTATTGAGAGCTCGGTAATCAATACAGGGCCGAAGAGAGACGTCTTTTTTCTCAACAAAAAATATACCAGCCCCTGCTGGAGATGTGGAATGACGTATGAAGTCCTTCTGTAGATTTTCCTCTATATATTCCTTAAGAACCCATTTGTTCTGGTTCGGATACATACAACCAAAAGGAATCTCCGCACCAGGTAATAGTTCCACTGGACAATCATAAATGCGGTGTGGTAGATTGTTAGCAGCTTTCTTATCAAAAACATCTGCAAAGTTCTGATAAACATTGGGCAAAAGAGTTTCAGAATGAGATTGATTAATGCTCATCAGTGAAGAAGAAAAACATGACAGCCGACAATGTGATAAAAGGAAAGAGATCTCTCCAGAGATCCAATTTATTGAAGGATTATGTGTCTTCAACCATGGCATGCCTAGAATAAGGGGAAAAATAGAAAAAGGCAGTACATCAAAACAATAAATTCGAATGATGATTGTTTCTGATTAATACCGGACCAGACGAGATTTTAGACCATCTGCCAGATGAATGAAGAGCGGAGACAATTTGGGACGAGTAGGAATCTTCCAGTCCTTGGTAAGGGACTCCATGATAAAGCAGCTACAGGCCCCGGAGTCAATAACGGCTTGGGCGGTGAACATCGGGCCGGTTCCCTGTAACTAGACATCAATAGAGAGGTAAGGTGCTGGAACCGAATAAAGAGGTCCAGATGCAAAGTAGGAACCTTACTCGTAGGTCTGCTGGGCAGCCCTGAAGCAAATGACCAGACTCCCCGCAGTAGAGACACAGGTTTAAGCGGGTCTTGGCACCCCTTTCTCAGGAGAGAGAGAAGGACGAGTTAACCCCAATTGCATAGGAACAGATTCCAGAAGGCCTGAAGCGGAAGAAGTAGAAAATGCATCACAGGAATATTTCTAACCTCCTCTCTCTTAGCCGTCGATAAATTTGGACCGCTAGATCAATAAGATCTTTCAGATTTTCTGGGACTCCAGTGCGTGCTAACTCATCTTTAAGGGTTTCCGACAGTCCGATTCTGAACTGGTGTATAAGAGCCGCTTCATTCCACAGGGTCTCAACACTGATCCTGCGGAAATCGGCCACATAATCTTCCACCTGTCTTCTCCCCTGGGACAGGTTACGAAGCGCCGCTTCAGCTGAAACCGCTCTACGTGGATCATCGTAAATTTCTCCTAAAGCAGGAAAAAAAAGTACCTACGGAGGCTACTGAAGGACTACTTTGATCCAACAAACGAAGGGCCCAAGCCTGGGGTTCATCCTAAAGAAGTGAAATAATGAAACCTACTTTTACCCTTTCTTCAGTGAAGCTCTTTGGGCGAAGGGAGAAATACAGATTACAGGAGCTTTTAAACTGACCAAATTTGGAACGGTCTCCGGAAAACCGGTCAGGAAGCGGGATCTTAGGCTCAGCAATGGACGGATTATGGAGCGTTCCAGGGGATATGGCGTTCAACCTTGCGTCCAGTTGACAATATCCCTGTCTGGCTTCTTGCAAGGCTCCCCGAAGTTCGGAACTTGTCGATACAGGTCCTCGGCTGGGCTGACGTCTCCAGTGGGATTCATCTGGCTGCCAGTTACTGTTAAGGACTCTTCAGGATAAGGCCTCTATGAGACCCCCTCTGGATGCAGAGTCTAAGTACCTGCTGGTCTTCACCAGAGCCTCTAATGGTGAGGATGATTTGTGGCGAGCAGGCACCAGGTCACGGCTCCAGAGGAGAGAACCAAAAGACCAATCACAATGTGGAGAGGCAACAGAAGTGTAGACCGGAGGTAGGAGCTGTGGTAGATATGCAGACCGGAGGTAACTGGAGGTATGAGCTGTGGTAGATATGCGGACTGGAGGTAGGAGCTGTGTAGATATGCAGACCGGAGGTAACTGGAGGTAGGAGCGTGGTTGATATGCAGACCGAAGGTAGGAGCTGTGGTAGATATGCAGACCAGAGGTAACTGGAGGTAGGAGCTGTGGTAGATATGCAGACCGGAGGTAGGAGCTGTGGTAGATATGCAGACCGGAGATAACTGGAGGTAGGAGCAGTGGTAGAGATGCAGACCGAAGGTAGGAGCTGTATTAGATATTCAAGAGTAACAACACTAGGAAGAGAGAGCTAATGTTCAGATCCAAACAACTCTGAACTGGCAGCAAGAGGCACGCTGCCAGGAGGAGCCTAAAAAGGCCCCGATGACCTCATCATTGATGGACGCGCACGTCCGCGCCAGAAGAAGCCTTCATCTGGCAGGAGCGGAGACCGCGCCGCCCACGTCCTCGCGTCACTGAAGATGCGCGGGTGCGTGAACAAGCGGTCTGCCCCGAAGCGCGAAGGCTCGGGAAAAGGTAAGTACCTGACAGTTGGTGAAATTTTAGTTTGGGGGGGGGACATGCCCTTTAAGAAAAACATTTGTCTGTATATGGCTTGTTTAATTAGTACCAAACAGATTTTATGCTATTACCCTACATTCCTTAAAGGGTATCTCCACTCGTTTTATAAGTTTTGGGAATCCAGTTCATTGAAGAACGGGAGGTAAAGGAGTGTGCCTTACCTTCGTTCTTCAATTGAACAAAACGGAGCCAGGAGAGAAGGTAAGAAACTTACCCACTCGCTCGCTCCCCCGGCGCTTGGTCTGACAGGTCCCGACGGACCTTGTCTTCTATGCGCATGCGCGATCTATGCGCATAGAAGACAAGGTCCGTCGGGACCTGTCAGACCAAGCGCCGGGGGGGGAGGAGGGGCGGGTAAGTTTCTTACCTTCTCTCTGGCTCCTGTGTGTTCTATTGAAGAACGGAAGGTAAGGCACAGCTCCTTTACCTCCCGTACTTCAATAGAACTGGATTCCCAAAACTTATAAAAACGAGTGGAGATACCCTTTAATGTACACTCTTGCGGTAAAGATATAATGCACTCAAAACACGAAACAAAGTGGATAGTAAGATAAGTTGGGTGAAGGAAGACAAGATGGGATACCAAGAGTAGAAATAGGGAGAAGAAAAAAAAAGCTAGGTCATACAAGGGACAAAGCCCAAGAGCACTCAAATGCATGTTTACACCTAAGTATGAATAGATGGAGGGCAAACGCACCTCATAAATATATAGCGGTCGGAGGTGGACACTAAGCTGCAAGTCAACAATCCCAATTTAATCATCCCTAGACAAACATATACATATACAATTCATCAAAACTAAAAACAGATACGCAGACTGGACCATTAAAGGTAGTAAATACTGGCGTGCTGTAAAACATGCTGTAAAGATGGCGGTAGAGACATGGGACAGTAAAGTGCATAAGGCTCTAAATAAAGGTACTAACGAGGAGTCCCAAAGTATGTAGATGAAATGCAGTTCTGTCCAATCACCAATAACTCCTAGAGTCAGTAAAGTGCAATGTTCCAAACGTCTCACAACTATCGCTGCTGGTTCAGGAAGTCCGTATCCAACTCTAATTTCAAGCCCCAGATACCGGCTTTGGGTGGAAAATAGGATCATCCTTAGAGTCCAGCCATGACAGACGCCGTCCTACCCCACGAGGGACATGCGCCAAACAAGTTACTCCAAACCAACGCACGTTTCGGGACAAGCATGTCCCTTCTTCTGGGTCTCATTGATACCATGTGACCCGGAAGAAGGGACATGCTTGTCCCAAAACGTTTGTTGGTTTGGAGTAACTTGTTTGGCGCATGCCCCTCGTGGGGTAGGACGGCGTCTGTCACGGCTGGACTCCCATCATGTCTTCCTTCACCCAACTTATCTTCCTATCCACTTTTTGTTTCGTGTTTTGAGACTTTTTTTACTAGGTTTTGCACCCGCTTTACTAGCGTTACTGCCATCCACCATTTATGCCCACTATATAGGTTTCTGTATATGTTTTACCTTCTTTTTTCTTGTGGATCAATTACTTTAAGATATACAGCACTATTAATCTAGATATATTTAACATACTGCTCTAAAGCTGTTGATAAGGACTAGCATTGTATTGCGGTAGTTGCCAATTTTCAATCATTAAACCAACTGATTTCTCCATGTGAGTTTGTTTTAGTTGGTACATAAAGACCTAGAAGACCCCATTTGTATGAACCTTTGTGAAATGTTTCATATTTACTGCTAATTGTTTTTACTTGCAGCTTTCAATCACATTTCAACTGAAAAGTGACAATTGAAATGTGTGTACAGTCTTTTTTTTTTTTTTTTTGTACAGCAGACCCATATATTAACATTGGGATTGCACAGCTTGGTCTAACTCAAACTTACCTACCAATGCAATAACGAATTATGGGTTAATTAAAAGCTTCAGTCGTACCTTTAAAGGGGAAGTTCGGTGCAAATACATAAGCTTTTCAGAAAAAAGAGCAGTATTTTTTTCATCCCAATGACCTTAATCTGCCAATTCAGCATTGTGTCTGTGTATAAATAAATGCAACCGAAATACTGACTTCCTGTTTGCAGGACCCCTATTAGAGACTGTTATGGTCTTGCCCTTGACCCAGTGCCTGGGTTGATTCAGTTGCTCAGTAGAGATCTGAGCATCTTTGACCCATCCAACAGCCAATCAGTAGAAATTATTGTTAGGAACATTCCAAGGATGTGGTGCATCCTGGGAAGAAGAAGGACTGTTAGAACCTGAAATGTCAGCTCACTTATGTCGACAGCAGGGAACAGCAAAGGGTATGAAATCAACTGATTTTTCAAAATGGGAGAGAATATGTAGAATAACTAAGAAGGCATTACACAAGCTAACAATTTAACAAATATTGATCAGTTCCACTGAACTGTCCCTGGGATCACACCTCTAGGTAAAATGTGCTATATTTCTGGAAACATAGAACATAAAGAACATGTGATGTCATTCAGCCAGATCTCATAATAAAGGAAAGACTGTATGCTTTACTTAACATTAAGGGTTTGGAAACCAGTTGCCCTTTAACTTTATATCCTTTAGATGGTGAAAGTAACATACCTTGCATTGCCAGCACATTAATGGCCTTATATTTGGATAATTAGCATGTATTTTGGTATTACAATAGGATAGATTAAATTAAGTGATTTTCTAAAAATAGATAGTAGTGGCAGAAATGTATATAGGTCCTAATTTGTAAAGTATACCTCTCATAATTCTATGATTTTAATTATTTTATATATCAAATCAGCTTATCAGGTGGCTGGTACCAATTAGTACCTTGTCAGAAAGAATAAAGTTGGTTGATTTTATTAATACCGTGTGACATGTTTTTTCCCAGACATTTGAGCATCCTTTATGTTTGATTCCACTGTTGACTGAGTTTGCAGCTCCTGGGGGCCACCACTTCTAACTGGTGAGTGCGCAGTCATTTGTTTTACTGGATAAATACATTTTCACTGGTGAAGTGTCTGCACCTGTACCTTTTTTCAACCACATAAACTTTTGGGGATTTAAACCCCTCCCCCCCCTTAATAATAATGTCACAATAAGTTATACATTTATTGATATTCTATATGTGTTTTCTTGTTAACATTCTTTTTGTCATCCTTGGATTACGCAAGCAGCTCTGGTCTTGAAATGCAAGACCCATTGTCAATAAAAATAAACACATGATTATAATTTATAAATGTTTTATGTTAAAAGTCACTTTCTTCCCATACAGATACCTTGTAATTAAATATCTCATTGGATAACCTTTGAAAGTTATTTTAAGGCAACCCCCTAGCATTTTATTTTGATGATTATTTTTGTCCTGTTACAGATGGATACATTGATTGTGTTATGCTCACATCTTATCATTAGAACAAAAGCCCTTTAAATCTGTAATAGAAAAGATAACATTATCAGTTTGGAACACATTTGCTGCTACCAGCTGATAATATTAATCAGGATGTAGGACACATTAGGAAATTTAGCTCTACATGCATGCATTGATAATAAGCTGCCATCTACTAATTCAAAGTAACCTCTTCTATATTACAGGGATTGAAAAATAAAAGCATGTGATTTTTTTTTTTCTGAAAGCAATTTCTACCTCAAACCTTCATAACTGCAACTGTTTACTCAAACAACATTTGAAGACAGTGTGACTGCCCATATGACAATTAATTGTCTGGTTTGTTTGCTTTCCCTAACACAAGCCCCAGGAAAGTAATGTGAGATTAAAATAAATGGTGTAAATTCACAACTCATGAGTCAAGTGATACATTTTATTTAAAGGCATTTTACAAATGAACCATACATTTGTAGACACTGGCAAGCATCTTTTTGTAATCTTGCTGCGATACGCAAGATAGAGCTCTAACAGACACATTATATAGAAACGCAGCACATCAGAAAATAACGTGAAGTTTATCTAACATATGCAATATATGGAAACAAACATATTAAAGGGAATGAAATAGTAAAACATGCAAATAATGGGACAGGCAAAAAAAAAGTATTGCTGATGGGACATTATACTCATGCAGTAACTGACTGTTATCAGGCTCCTCCTACAGTCAATGTCAATGACACTCCTATCTCTGACATAAGTGGGAATATGCTAATTAGGGATGAGTAGACTATGGGAGGAGCCAGAAAGCTGTAAGTTACTGTTTGAGTATATAAATAAATGCAACTGGGCACATTTGATTTTCTCCATGTATAACACTGCTGCCATATGGTTCTAAACCCCATTACCCACAATGCTTCATTCATAACAACAAACATAACATAAGCCATTTCCAGTATATTTTAATATTCTATATTACACATTTATCGAGAATAGGAACCAAAGATTTTACTAAATGGTGTCACTAAATTACCAGCAGTTCCCTGATAGCTGGCAACAGCCAAGAGATGATCTGAGAACCTACTCTCACGCCAGACCAACTTCTGACTGTCTGCAGCAACAGGTGGACAAATTCAATGACTCCCATTCCCCTCTTGGCAGGTACTGCCCAAAGCCTTAATTTCTGAGACATACATGAGATATTTCATAAACAGCTGGACCATAGAAACCCCCCAGATACCCACCATAGAAACAATTGATAATATTTATCCATTATTCAAAATAGAAGCAGTAACATTTTGACAATCACCTTTTTAAGGAAGGTTCTTTGCTTTGCGGGACCCCTAAGGTAAGAAAGTTGTTTATAACCAGCCGATGCATGCAGGGAACGGCACTATAGCACTTTGACATGCTGTTTTGAGGGCAGAGCTTCCTAGTTTATCTAGAGAAGATTCCCTGCATGAATCTTCTGAGCCTAAACCCTAAGGGGTCAATCCATTCCATTTGGATTAAAGTGCACTTAATGACACAGATAATGAAGAAATACACAGGAAAGGGAATTGTACACAAGACCTTCTTAACTAAAATATCCTCTGTTATACTCGCCTTTTCCCTGGTCCATAGCTGCATAGTACCCAGGGTCAAGACCTAAATTGCTAACCTTGGGAATTAGCTAACAGCTAAAATAACTTACCTAACCCGGTTCCTTGCCGTCTGGGTGCTGCCCCAGCTGCTGTTTCGAGTAAAAATGGGATCAGACACTGCACTGACAGCCACTCTACTTCTTAGTCGCGGCTGTCAGGTAATCAGGTGTGATGTCAAGTCACACCTAAACTGACAGCTACGACCAGGAAGTAGAGGGGCTGTCAGCCACAGAGCAGAGGAGGAGAGGCGAGGGACCGGACTAGGTAACTCGCTTTAGGGGCATCTTTGGCATTTTTGTATAATGCGAATCTTGGGTTTGGGAGGGATCCTCTGCATTTATATAAAAAGGTTTTTTTTTTACTTGACATGCTCTTTAAAATTTCTCTCAGTGCTCTGGTCTGTTCCCCCCCTCTATCACTGTCAGTGACAATCCGCTATGTAGCCAATGAGAAGACACACTTCTTTGCAGAGTGTGTCTTCCCATTGGCTACATCGTGGATTGAAGATGAAGACAGGAACACAGAGGGAAACCTAATGCACTTAAGTAAGTACAGCTGTTGGGTAAAGTACCCAGGGGTAAAGACTTAGCAGTTTTAGTCCTCACCCTGGGTACTATTCAGCAATGGAAGAAGAGGAACGAGGGGGCGGTAAGTATAATTTTCCTTTAACTGCAGCTTCTTGTATTTATAATAATTCCGAGGTGTTTACCAAACAAGTTATACAACAGATGCTACAATAACATTATATTCAGTTATTCTCAACATAGGCTGTCAAAGTCCTATGTTTATTTATATGTGTAAAGTGGCATTTCTATGATCCAATCAGCATCTTCGTTGGTGTCGAAGAGAGAGCTTTGGAGCGACACGATATTCCCGATGGCACTCTGATTTCGGGCTCAACGGGAGTGATCGTGTCATTCCAAGGCAGAATCTCTCCAAGGTGTAGCTGTTATATAAACTGTCAACACAAACATACCATAAGGGTTTCTCATTATCCATAAATTCAACTGTTACAATTTTATTGTGTGGGTTTGTGCACAAAGTGTCATCCAAAAAAGTTTACAAACCAGGGAATACAATACAGGAAGGTCCCCCAACCTAAAAGAAAAAGAAAATTGCAAATCAGTGTATATAAATATTCAAGCCATCCTTCTTATAGCCTATAGACTTGTTAAATACGATATTTGGGGTGGCTAATATTTCAGCTGTCGGCCCTAATCTTTTTGTCTTGCTTGCTTGCCTGAACGGCTTAAAAATTGGTCAGTCAGAACAATCAGCCATATTGGAAAATCACAGCTGATCATGCAGTCTTCAAAAGTATCACTTTAAATATTAAAAAGTGAATGGAAAACCCTCCACAAGAACAAGGACAGAGTAATGAACAAACCATTTGTCAGTTTCTCTGGAAGGATTTGCACACACATAAGATTCTAAAGGGGAAAATCGGCCAACAAATTTTCAAAGACCGACCACTTTGCCGGGGAATCATAGATATGTATTGGCTCTTGTCTGTGATGTAAGCTGCCACACGCATAACATTGCCGGCCAACAGAAATCTTAAGTCAAGTGTGCCACATGATGTATATTTACCACTAGGTGTGGCCCGGAGGTGACTGGTGAAAAATAGCACTAAAATTTGTAATGTAGACCTGTATTTTTACCTATTACCTACCCATTGAATTGTAATGCGTCATTAGATTCAGATAGAATATTGACAGTATACGTCTAATTGCAATGGATTACTAGTACCAAATGTACTAATGTAGCTATTGTAATTTAACTCGCCATTTACACAAACTGCTACAGAATTTAGAGATGAACTTCTTTAAAGAATCGTCAACCCCGTGGCACGCAACTGCCTGTGTTTAGCTTTAGACCATAAGGGATACAATTCGGGGTCCTGAACTCAGTCAGTTCTAGGAAGCATTTATTGAGTGGCCAGATTATGGTAATTGGAATAACAATAGACTACCTTTTTTCTTAAAAAAAATGCATTTGTGCTGAACGTGCACCTTAATTGCTCTACTCCCACATTAATAGAAAATACACACACTGTAGTATGCATCCCTTTTATTTTCTCTTGAATTAATAGTCATAGTGGAAATGCCCTTGGCAGCATTTTATTTAGGGGTTAAAGTCACTAACTGATTTACTTTGGTTAGCACAATTTTAACCCCTGGGTTGCAGCAGCTGCGTGAGAATCGGAAGAGACGATCGCAAAGCCGTCGCAAGCCTATTTACCAGAGGCAGAGCACATTTAAGTATTTAATGTCAACTGATAGCTGGCGTTAAATACTTATATCTGGGTGAGATTTACCCCAACCCATGCAGCCTCTGGTAAATCTCTTCCAGGTGTAAGTGTAGCACTGCGTGAATCTCCTTGTAAATTACAAAACGCAGGATCTAGGAATTGCACCTGTAGTAATTACCTGGGAGAGTTCATATGATTTCGAACTGCCGTACTCCCAACCCTGTTCTGCTACATTCAAAACACATCACAAGCTGCTTGTTTTGTTTAGGCTGCATTGCAAAATGGATTAATTTCCAGGTTAGATTAATCTGCATTGCAAGTCATTTACATCCATCTGATATAACTGTATTGCTGCCCTTGTAAAGCTGGGCCACACACAGTGCCGATAAAGCCCCGATAACGTAGGATCCGACTTTATCGGGTCTTTATCGGTACTGTGTGTACCTAGCTTGTCTCTTGATCATGTCCCTGAAGTAACATAACAAATGATTAACACAATCAACAACCTTATAACAATCTTATAACATTGTCACTAATTCTAAAAATGAAAAGTCTCTATAACCTCAGCCCCAGCATCTGGTCTTTCCAACAACAGTACAAGTGAAACGTTCACTGCCACGGACTGTTGGAAACCAAACACCTCCACTTTGTTATCGTATGGGTTAATGTTCTGTGGTTGTTTCTGTTGGGATTGAAGGAATAAAAGTCTAAGAATTCTCCATGTAATGAGGGCATGTACTGCTATATGTTTTACTTTTGAAAACTAATAAATAGAACCATTCCAATCATTGATGCTCCCTTTATTCCTGTTTCCCATGGTCCTTTATTGCTGCTGTTGTAAGCCCCATTCAAGTCTAAAGGTCTGGTGCCAAATAAAGATTTGACTCACAGGGAGGTGATATCAGAAGAAGAGGATCTTGGGTAGAAGAGGAGGAGCAGAACCCACAATTAAATCATTAGATTACTGATAGTATTTTGAGGGTTAAAACATAACAGTTTGGGTCCTTACTACTTTCATTCTTCTACAAGTTTTTTTCCGCTGTTGATAGTGATGACATATAAACAATATAAAGACTCCATGACAGTTAGAGTAGTAGCTACCCACAGGTTCTAACCGCAATGTAGGCCAAACATGTGACTTTAAACGTTTTCCTGTGTCCTTCAGACATACACTCCCCCCTACGCACACTTACACCTAACACTCCTCATTGATAAATGGCAATGTATATTTCTTTCCCTCCAACGGACTTTGTGGTTTGTATACAGGAAATCAGTAGTTATCTTTAGAAATCACTTGCTTGAGAAGAGAGGGAAGCAGAATCATAAGTTCCAGATTATTCTAAAGGGGAAAAAGGCAACGGAATATTAACTCTTTAAAGCTATTTGTGCACGGAGAGAAGATCTGTATCACATATCCAAAAAAGACACCACCCAGGTAGGTGGATATCTGATGACTGTTCATGGGCTCAAACTGACCGTATATCTGTTCTGATCCAATGCAGTCAAAGCTCTAGCAATAGCCGGAACAACACAATCTGATAACACGTTGTGCTAAAATGGCCACAAGTAGAATGCAGAACATTATAATAGCAGGTTATATCAGTGTAGGTGACAGACGATGAGGCTGTGGGTAGATAGGCTGCTTAGTGATTCTGTAAAAATATCCGTTTTCTTCCCATTATTTGGCCAGTATTGTTTCTCGATATTGTAAACAGTCGGGAGTAGAACACAATGATAAACTGGTCCTGTAGTGGAACTGTGGTCCCATACCAAGTGTTATATAAATAAAAGTCCGCCATGTTCCATTTAAATCATCCTAGGATTGCATTCCATAAAGGAACAAATACATTTGAAACCCTGCTGGGATGGGGTGACACTCCTACACCCTTCCTCCCTGTCCCTACTGTCTTTCCTCTCCTTGTGCACCATCATTACACTTACACATGCAGGGTTGACATTGCAGATAAATATGGGTAATGAAAGTTCCCTTAAACAACATGGCAGCACCTTCCCAAAGAGAATAAAATAATAAGAAAGGCAGGATATACTGATGCCAGAGAGGGGTAGGGCTCCCTTAGAGAGATATATGAATGTATTTTATTTTGGGGGGGCCATGGTTTTCTTTTAACAATAAAAATGAATGAAGCAAGGAGAAGATTCTGCATGAAGCCAAAGGCAAACAAAACCCAGACAGTAGCCCTTCATATCTGTATAAAAGGACTGCTACCATTAATCAACCAATAGTTCATATAGTTTAATATTATACAATTTACCTAAACAATTGTACTGATCTGGCTGCCTGTTCCACTGACTGATCAATAAACTTCTGATGTTCCCGCGACATTTGTACGACGCTGAAGGAACCCTTTGTTCCATTCTTCCCCCCCCCCATCGACTGAATGGGCCAGTTGGGAACGTTGCAGGAACGTCTGAAGGTAGGAAACTGACAGCACTAAACATATTAGACATTTACAGGGAGATGTAATAAAATATTTTATTGTTAAAATGGTGCTAAATCAGATGTTAGCTTTTAAATAGTAAATAACATCTGATTGGTTGGGGCTAAATTAGCATCCTTTTTAACAATAACATTGTTAAACATCTCCCTGTAAATGTCTAAGATTCTATTTTATAAGAAGCAATTGATAACTTATGATGTTCCTACAAAGTTACTGTCTGGCTCATTCATTTAACAATCGCAAAAAAGAACCAGCTAGACAGTTCTTAGGACATATGGGGTACATCGAAGGTAAAATACAGAATGTGGGCAGCTTAATTAGTGTATGGGCACTTTAAATATTATATGGGCACCCTAGCTAGTGTATGGGCACTTTCAATAGTATATGGGCACCCTAACTAGTGTATGGGCACTTTAAATAGTATATGGGCACCCTTGCTAGTGTATGGGCACTTTAAATAGTATATGGGCACCCTAGCTAGTGTATGGGCACTTTAAATAGTATATGGGCACCCTAGCTAATGTAGGAGCACTTTAAATAGTATATGGGCACCCTACCTAGTGTATGGGCACTTTAAATAGTATATGTGCGCCCTAGCTAGTGTATGGGCACTTTTAATAGTATATGGGAACCCTAACTTGTGTATGAGCACTTTAAAAAGTATATGGGCACCCTAGCTAGTGTATGAGCACTTTAAATAGTATATGGGCACCCTAGCTAGTGTATGAGCACTTTAAATAGTATATGGGCACCCTAGCTAGTGTATGGACACTTTAAATAGTATATGGGCACCCTAGCTAGTGTATGGGTACTTTAAATAGTATATGGGCACCTTAAATAGTATATTGGCACCCTAACTAGTGTATGGGCACCTTACGGCAGTTAGAAGTAGGCTGCAAACTAAAGAGGCAACAGTTGTATAGTTGCAGAGATTCTTCCATTATCCTGCCTCACTTTTTTTTATAGATCTCATGACCTCATTTCTTCAGGGGAGGAATCTCATGTATAGAGGCACAGCACAGGATGTTTTTTACATATATGAATGATCTATATATCCACTCATGGCTTATTTATGTCATATTAATTTGTTTTATATATTTTTTATTCCATTAACCTGTTTCTATCCTCTGTATCGTTAAAATATCCAGTGCTTTGTACATGAATAGCACTACTGTATATAAATACAGTAGTAATAAGGGGGGAAGAAGGAAAAGGGGTAAAGTCAACAATACCATCTAGATCCACTGGCAGATTTAATGAATAGTTTTAGGTAATAACTTTATAAACAAAATCTGTATATGGTGTGGCCACTGTAAGGACATTAGACTGTAAAAAATATTATTTGCAATTTGCCTGCACCCCAAATTTAACACTCGGCACAAATATTAAAAAGGAGAAAAATCTTATACCAACCTACTTTTGATGCAAATTCTAGCACCAGACTTGGATGACCTCTTCCACCTGCTTGTGCCTTTGGGAAACTCAAATGTTTTCATGATGAATATGCAATAGATCCGCGAACGGGTCCCAACTGCAGCTGAACATTTACGAAAACAGCTGCTTTTGGGATTCCGTTGTCAAATCTACTGCCAATATGAGAATTTCCATGGCAGAACACAGAAACCTGTAAGAAAAAGAGCAATATGGTTTATTTCTTCCATATTCTAAGTTCACTGCATTTCTTTTGCTTTATTGTTTGTCGGAAAAGTAATTACATAAATTATAATATCACAATTAAAGAGCTATTGGCAATTGTATAATAGTACTCCATTATGGGGCAATGTAGGATTTCCAAGGGAGGGATTCCCAGGAAGGGTTATTATGGACAGTGGTGAGCTCAGCGCACCACAAACATTTTAGCCACACCCTCTTCTAAAGGCCACTCCCATTTAATGTATAACCTTATTATATATCCTTGCCCCTAGACTTTTTGCTGCATGAATAATGGTCTCCTTTATTTTAAAATATAAGTATATTAGAAATCACTTAGGTATTCCATGGTATCCTCATTATATTAAAAAGAACATATATACCATATAAATCCTTGTTACTTTCTTTCCTAGTGTACATAGTTAAAGGGCATCTATACCAAAAAAAAGGTTATTTCAAACTGACCATAACTGGAAACTATAATTATTCCCAACCAACACTATCATTTTTTTTTGTCTATCTGTCCCCTTTTCCTTTAGATATCCAATCTAAAACTTCTTATATTTCAGCTGTCAATCAAGTTCCTTGCTCTCAAAAACTATTCTTCTGTGAGCAGTTTTACTGTAGCTGGATTGGTGACAAGAGTTTTGACAGTTGGAATGCTGTATGCTGTGTGCAGGCTTGACAGTTGGTTTATGGGAAAAAAGTCAGGTCGGATGGAAGTGGGAGTGGTTAAAAGAGGGAGGGGGGATACTGCTCCTAAACAAAATGTGTGCTAGATTGAAGGCACGCAGCAACACACGCAAATCAGAGTAAGTGCTACTTACATGTATTCAATTATAGATTAAGATGAGGCAAAGTAATTTTTTCAGTATTGTGTCCCTTTAAAGGGTATCTCCACTTGAAATACAGAGTATGTTTTTTCAGTTTAATAAAAGGACGAGAGATAAAGGAGCGATGTCTTACCTCCTGTTCTGTCTCTAACTTAACTCCTGTCTCAGTGAAGAACGAGAGGTAAGAAATCGCTCCTTTACCTCCCCTTCTTCAATTAAACTGAAAAAAAAAAACGACTCTATTTTTTAGCTGGAGATACCCTTTAAAGTGTATAAGATCACTGGTTAGTACTGTTAGTACTAAAGGGTTAAAATTTGTTACATGAGACAATAAGCATAAGTATGATAAGTTCCCATATATGTTACTGTGTGACTTCTGTCACTGTATGTGTGATCGGTTTAACACCAGTCCCCAAACAAGCAACACTTATGTTCAAGTGTGCATCATGACCCCATTGTTGTAGACTGACACCCCTGATTACCCTTAAGGTGCCTGAACACAGGTCCTTATAAGCCAGTAGAATGGGGGGATCCTGTAAACCACCACCCATCCTTCCCCATGTTTTCCTATTGTCATTTAATAATTTGTAGTACTGAATGATTACTAGATGTTCTGAAATAACTAGTAAATATTAACCCCCCCCCAATATTGGAATTCTAAGCAACCCTGGGAAATGCCAGCCTATAGTAATCTGTGTGCCTGTTTCTGCCCTTAATAAAAAGCACAACCATAGCAGCCATAGCGACCACATTAACATTTCATACTGTGGTACAAAATCAGCATGGTGCTAACAAAATCTAAATAGTAGATGGCATCTGTAACATATACTGTACATTATAATATGAAGCATTAACAGCTATAATGGTACAGTATAGACTTAAACAATGTAAAAGAAAAAAGCGTCCGTCAATGGCCGATACCTACTGAGTAATATATTACCTACAAATACAAAGAAACTCATCCAAGTATTAAATTCCTTCATTCAAAATGTCATCCTTGCAAACTCATTGCTTCAAATGTCAGAAAACAACTAAAAGGTTCATACATGCGATTACGAGGGCCGACCCGCAATGCACGATGTGTGTGAACGCGCTTTTCATCCAACAATCTTGCCATGTATGGGCGATTTGTCGGCAAAATGGCCGTGTAGTCAGGGCTCGTTTATGATCCAGATCCCATAACAAAAATCACATTCGAACACATCATGCGTTGCGGGTCGGCCCCCACGTGTGTATGAGCTTAAAGGCTGGCCATACATTGATAGAATTGATCAATCGAATAGGTCAAAGATCTATTTCCATTTACCCTTTTAATCAAAAGATTGCTTGTCAATGAACTGTCTTTCGGACTGGACAAGGTAAAATAATTTCCGTCAGTTATATCTGGCTCAGGTTGTGCAGATTTCTAGCAGAAATCTGCTTATGGGGGATAGTGCAAGGTCGAATATTGAAAAGGACTGGGAAACATCAATGGATTGCACCATTATGCATCCATAATGTTTTGACCATCTTTCCCATTGCCCCATCAGACCCTTCCAAGTCCCACCCAACGTTTAGAACAGACTTAAAATGTATTTTCTATGATGATCTTTTTGATCATTCAGGTGATATTGAGTAGAACTGTCAATATAATACAATAACATTTCTATAGTGATTTTATCTTGTGAGACTCATCGCTTAACATGCCTCAGAGTTCAGTAATTGGTGGTAGGATGAAGTTTTGTCACAGAGGTTGCAATCTACATGTCTGCAAATGCTGCACTGAACAGGTGGGTTTTCAGTCTGGATTTAATCACCTCCAGGGATGGGGCAGTTCTAACAGACTGGGGTAAGAAGTTCTATAGAGTGGGTGTGACGATCAGATGTTGCTGGGTGCTTGCAATAACTCTTTCATGTATCCAGGGCCTAAATTATGCAGCTATTTATATGTAACTAGGCCAATCTTGAATTTATGGGTAGTCAGTGAAGGGAGTGCAGGATCGGTGTCAGTAACGTGGATGGTTTGTTAGTAGTCTGGCAGTGGCATTCTGCACTAGCTGTAGGCGGTAATGGTCCTTTTTTGCAGGGCCTATGTAGAGCTTCTAATCTTCCCAGGATACACTTGTACTGTAGAACTGCATGGGATCTCAGCATTTCTCAAAGGTTCACTCAATAGAAGTGTGAAATTGTTCCTTAACATGCTTCACAGGGTAACAGAGAACCGTTTGATAAATGACCAGCAAAAGACAAAGGGGTTAATAACGGGTAAAGCGAGGTTTACATTAAGCACTTGGCTCCTAATGACACAGCTTCTAAAGAGGTTCAGTGAAGTGATTTAAAATGAAGTATAAAGCAGCGATAAAGAGGAGAAATTAGACACCGGGAAACTGTACTAATGAGGAAGACAAAGTGCTTAGCCCATAGATCCTTGCTTTGTTCCTCACCTGCGGCATGAAATTACATCGCTATTTACCCCCTGTGACTGCTTAATCTCCAAAAGGCCCAAAGGGTTAATAACAGAATTTCCCACATGCTTGTTACGTTATTATTGGCCAGGCCAGGTGGATGGATTAGAAATATTGAACAAAATGAGTCATTTTGTGCACATGGGTTAGTCATTTCCCACATGAGAGCCAATAAGACGTTCCTAGTGATGATTCTGTAAAATATTTGTATATGGAACCAAGGTTTTTTTTGTATTGGAAGATGATTAGTTGGTGAATAGACAAATGGACAGTATTGGTGTAGTCCACCCCACTAATGAGAATTTGTATATACGTAAACCAACCCCTAACCTGGAATGCTGCCTGTTCTGCTTCCTGGTTCTTTTAGTTAACAGCTGTCAGTCATAGATGTAATAGATGACATCACAGCCAATGACTGAATATTCCCATAGCTGCATACGCTCAGGATATAAAAAAAAAAGAAAAAACACTTGTAGAGCTTAAAAAGGAGGCGGAAACTTTTGAGCCTACCTGTAAATTAACAGCTTAGCCAGTCAGGTACCATTAGGGAATTTGAACATTTATTTATAGAATATGTGAAATGACTATTTTATGTAACATATTGCTTTAAAGGGTATGTCCAGCCCCCACACTAAAATCTTACATCCCTGCTCCTTGTGGTTCTCCTGTTATCTCTTTTTAAAGTGCAGGAAACTGCTGGATAGGAGCTGTCAGAGCTTCATCCGGTGCACCTCATCAAGGTCTGAGGCATGCTCAGTAGAGCCCTTTCCCCCCTCTCCCTCCCTCCCGATCCCTCCATGGCTGGAAGTTATGCAGCTATAAAACCTTTTGGCACAATGCAGGGGATACCCTCCCACCCCCAACCGCTATATTCATTACTCTAAAAGCATTGTCAATCATTACTTCCACCTCCTCGTTCCTGCGCTGTTCTGCCTTTCAGCCAATCACAGCCGCGGCTGCCGGTCTGGCCCCCTGCTTGCAGTTCCGGCAGGCAGGGGACCCGGACCAGAACAGCGCAGGATCGAGGAGATTGACACTGATTTTAGAGTAATGAATAGCGGTTAGGGGTGGGAGGGTATCCCCTGCATTGTGCCAAAAGTTTCTAAAAAGGGTGGACATGCCCTTTAATTTGCAAAACATTCAAAGATGGAAAAGCATTTTCTAATATGAAAAGCTACATTGGGTGAATCTGCATACTAGAAGATAATTGTCCAGCTTTGAAGGAGAAAGTCAACTATGAGGAGCTTTAAATGTAAATGGCCTTTTATACAACAAATTGCTGTAATTATCTACAGAAATAACAGCCAAATAATGCAGTGCAGAAATCAGTAAAGGCCCAGTACTGGGTCATCAGGACAAGCTCCTCATGCTGTCAGTGATACACAGACCAGAGCCCTTTAGAGGAGCATGGAAAAGTAACTAAGCTATTTAGCCTGTCTGGTCCCATTAGTAAACAACCTAGTTTTTTTCAGATACAGACAGTTGCAGCTCTATAAAGCAATATTGCTGGGGATTTTATTCTATAGGACATAAGAGAATCATTACAGTCCTGCTTTGACAACATGACAAAAAATAACAAATAAGGGGCTGGCTAGTAAAGGGAGCCGATGCTATCGGTCCTTCTATGGCCTCATGACTGACTGATCCCATACCACATATGGGCGACCAGTGGGGTCTATGTGAGCTGACAGATACCAATGTGATCTGTCGGCACAATGTGTATGGCCATCTTAAAAGAAATATTGTTAAACAGTCATCCAACCATAGCGACCACCAGTGGCATAACTAGAAATCACTCTGTGGTCTGGGGAAGGGGTTGAGGCTCTATATGTCATAAGAAAAATAAAAAGTTGATGCCCATGTGCTTGCTACAGTCTAAGCCGACCCGAGTATAAGCCGAGGTACATATTTTTTTACCTGAAAATTAGTAAATCTGATTGACTCGAGTATAAGCCGAGGGTAGAAATTATCACCACTATTGCAAACCTGTAAACCCTGCATAGACCCCAAAGAACCAAATACAGTAACCCAAAATTCATCGACACTCCAGATATTTTGGAAACTACAACTCCCAGCATGCTTTGAGTGGCAAGGTTCAAGCAACAGTTAAAGCATCAGTTACAAAAATCATATATGGTACCAGTAGATATAACAAAGAAACAATCAAACAACTGCTACCGCCCACCTCTGACAGGGCTCAAGAGTCAGAGCTCCTTGTATGCTCCGCCATTGTACTGGTATCTCCAGTGGGTAGTGAGTAACTCCTGTGAGACTACGTGCCCATGCACGCTTCCGTACATGCGCCAACGTGCCTGGGAGTACCGGCTCTCCTGACTTCTCCGGTCACCCTGCTTTCTGCTGTTCCTTCTCCTATGGTACATTTGCGGCCGCACTTTTTTGACAGCAAAAGTGAGTACCATACTGACTGTACTGCTTGTCCGGGTTTCTAGCTTGTAACGTATATGCCCCGAGTATAAGCCGAGGTTAAGTTTTAAGATCCATTTAAAAAAACAAAAACCTCGGCTTATATTCGAGAATATACGGTATTTTTGCAATTTACTTTCATTATTTTGTTTACATAGTTTTTATGTGTGATATGATAGCAGCATCACTAGATCCCCTGCACTTCCTGCTTCCTGCTCTGAAACCATGTGACAATGCCTCTTCCCTGTGTCTCCTCCTCCTCATGGGCCCCCAAGGCTCCTCCCCTTGCAGTCCCCTTGAAACCCCCTGTGGCCCCTCCCTCTCCTCCTTCAGTCACTGTAACTCGATATCTTTCTGGTTTATTCTGCTTTCTCCTGCACTGAGCATGTGCAAACCGCAGATTATAAAAGGAACTAGTATTGTGACCACAGATTCAGAACCTCCCACCCCCTAACTTTCTGATCAGTGATTTCTTCATATCTTGGGCTCTGCTGTGTGGTTGATGGCTCGTTTTAAATATAGGAGCCCGGCCTTTCATTTAAAGGGCTGGCGTTAAAACTTTCAGAATGGGAAAACCCCATTCGCTATGCACCAAGAGCTGTTTTCGGCTCAGTGCATTGCCTTGAGGAGGCATTAAAGAGCGATACGGGCTCTCGGTACATAGCCCCTTTAGTGTATGCTAGGCAGGGACGTTATGCAACCTCTATTATATACCTTTGTGCATGTGATTAAAGTCATGTCAGTTATGAGCACTGTGAGATCTTCCACGTTTGGATGCCAGAGAGGATATTCAGTGAAAAGCCTTTAGGCTGGGTACACACAAACAGATTTTGTAGACCGATCGACTGATATTTGGTCGGCTCGAAAAATCTGCAGTGTTTTTGTGTGCTGCTGCGTCCGATGTCGGTCATTTGGATTTCGAGTATATGATCTATGTGGCCACACAGCCAAAATCTCAGGGAGGCACTGGGTCCTCCTTTTCTTACTCACCAAAGCTGTCTAACTGTCACAGCACCTCAGTAACCAACCCCTATACCACACACACCCCACCCCCATTCATGGCTGATCTCATGATGTCACAATACTAAACAATTTCTTGGTCTGTTGCTATTTTGTTTTGAAACTTACAGGGAGATTCAATAAAAGTTCTTATAGTTTAAAATGGTGCTAATTTTGCCCCAACCAATCAGATGTTGTTTAACATTTGTAAGCTTACATCTGATTGGTTGGGGCAAAATTAGCACAATTTAAAACAATAAGAACTTTTATTGAATAACCCTGTTAGTGTATTATGTTATTTATTTACATGGGTGGAGGGGTCTCACATGGGTGGTGCCATTTACCTTGTACCTGAATATAGACCTTCTCATATAGTCCTGAGCCTGCAACTGTATCACCTGTTGTTATGTAATTCCTAACTAAGACATTTATCTCTTTTTTTTGCCGGCCCTGGTCCATGCCTTGTAACAAACAAGGGGTATAGACAATAATGCATTGGAGATTCTGTTTGAATGGAGTTTCTTATTTCCTACATGTACCTGCATCTAAATTTTAATATTCCTTTCTTTAATTTCATGGTTGAAATGGGACCATTGGCCCACCAAGGGTCTGTAAAGGAATTGCATTTGTCTGAGTCCTCCCCAAGAAATAAACTGCATAGCCCTGTCAGCAGACAATAAAAACAAAATAACTTAAAGAGCATGTCCACCTTTAAAACAAAGAAGACTTGTTAGTTATCTGCCCTTGACCCCAACTGATATTTTTTTACAAGTTTATTTTATGAATTTATAAACAAATATAATATATATATATATATATATATATATATATATATATATATATATATAAGTTTTATTCCTTTCTGGCAAAAGTATCTGCCCCCTCCCTGTGCTCAGTAAGCTTTTTATAAGAGCATGTGCAGTGGAGGCAGCAAGGGAAACAGCTGTCAATCATTGGTTGTGATGTCAGTTGTCACAGCCTTGATTGACTGCATGGAGGGAGGAGCCAGCTTATGCTGCCAGAATGGAAACAATAATTATCCTTAAAGGGAAACTATAGTGCGTATAGAGTTTTTAAATAAACACATTAAAATAAAAAGTACCAGAGGCAGGGAGGTAGGATTGGTGTTTTTACCTCCTAATTTTATTTATACGAGGAGCAGCAGGAAAAAGAAAACTACTTCTGCCAGTCTTCCTGTATGCTTCAGCACTATCTTTAATATAGAATGGCCCCAGGCCATAACATGGCAGATGAAAACTGCGCTGTAGCTCCTAAACAAAACAATATTGGAAGGTGGGAATAATCAATCATATCTCCTTGCCCCAGGTGCTTTTCATTTTTAAAAAGTACATTTTTACAGTATAGTTGTCCTTTATAAATCTGGTTAGTAATGCAAGTAATAATGTGCAAAATATATTCATTGGGGTTGGAGGCAGGTAACTGACATGTGACCAGTTTTTTGTTTAACGGGTGGACATGCCCTTTAAATATTTAAAGTGATTAATATTAGTCCTGAACATTGTGTAGGTGCTCTCTGTAAGAAATACAGTGACAGGACAGGGGACACAATATGGAATTTTAATCAAAGGAGTTTCAAAATGTTTTTTTCCAGTTTGTATAGGTTTCAGTTTGAGGTTGGGTTATTTCCAATGATACACTGTCAGAAACTGGAGGGCAGTATTGCAAATGGCAGGATATTAATTAAATCAGGATTGCTTGCAGAACAACTGCCAAGATTTATAGGTACACAATGTAAATGCCAGCCAATCAGGAAGCAGGAGAGAAACACATGTGACTGGGACCAGGAATACTAATCCAATATAAAAAAAAGTTAATTAGTAATTAAATATATTTGAATTTTCCTATTTTCTGTCAATGTATTACTCTTTGAAGAAAAACAAATCTGTTTATAATAGTCCCTAATACAAATGACAATTGACAAAAGAATTCTTGCAAAATGCAGGTCACTTGGCTGTGGCAGGGAGAGGCTCCGGGATAATTAAGAAGATCGAAAAAATGCACAGCTCAACACAATGGGGGTTATTCAATAAAAGTTCTTATTGTTTTAAATGGTGCTAATTTTGCCCCAACCAATCAGATGTTAGCTTTCAAATGTTACATAAGTTCTGATTGGTTGGGGCAAAATTCGCACCATTTTAAACAATAAGAACTTTTATTGAATCTCCCTGTAAAACTTTTATAGCTGTCCTTGAAAAAGTCTGAGCTTCTCCTTAAAATAGTTCCAAAAATTCCTTATTTCCAAAAGTTTTAATGGACTTTAGAAATTTTACCAAATTGCCTTTCCCAGGGTACTTTGATCTTGGAGCCTTCTTAGGCTGTATGTCCTGGCTGACCATTCACCACTAGTGAAAAATCTACTACTACAGAAGCAGACTTTAAAAGATGAAACACCATTCACATCAGAGTTCCCTATTTGGCATTGCTTGTGGTTTCTTACAGGTTGCTCTGCCAGTGGATGTCTGCTTTACCCGCCTTGCTGAGAATAGCTCTGCCTTGCCCAGCAGATTATTAAAAAAAACAAAAAACCATCCTGTAGACTCCTGGTAGGCATCAGCCTAATTTCTGTTTGTTCCTGTAGAATAAAGGTTCATTTGTGTGCAGATTTCATCACAATACACTGGCAACAATTCTTTTTGTAAACAATGGGGAAAGAAAATAAAATGAAATGCACACATCTTTGCACATTGCTGTACGATTGCAATCGTTTGGGTGTGGTGGAATAGCTCCATTCATACACATTCCATTCAACATACTGGAGGACAGAGGAATACTTGTTTACACTCCTACAAATTAAGGAATCTTCGACTGGTAAAAAAAAAGGCAAATGGTGGAAGTTGTAGTTTGCCTGAAATTCTCATGTTTGCAGTATAACAAGGCCGTCATTCCTCCCTTTATTAAATGGGGACGCTTATAAATATGAATAATGTAGCCTAAAGTGAGCCTAACCCAGTATGGGACAAGGTGCTTTAATAAGCGTCTCCATTTAAAGGGGACATGTTTAATAGTTCCTTATAAATAAGCTGCTGAATTGGTACTTTAAGCTTTTTTATACAACTTGTGGTAATGATTCATGTCTTGGTTGCAGTACCTCAATCCAGAAGCAATATCTGCCCAGAAAGCTATACCAGACATAGGTCTGTGAAAGATTTTTATATATAAAATATATGGTAAGCTTGTTTGAAATCAATAAAAATGTTCACTAAAAAAAAGTTCACCAGGTACTTTCACTTTTAGTTTTACTTCACTTACTGCCATTGGATAGGGGAGATACAAAGTAGCGGATTGCAGAATTCCTCTCTTTCCCTAGGTGAGCCAAACTGAGCATGTCTGAACTCACTGAAATAGAAGAGTTGGCGGTGACTGCTGGGATTACTTGACTGAAAGATTTATTATGTCTGTGTATTCTCTTTTGTGTTATGTTTTAGAAAACCTTGCATGGTAAAAAGGGCAAATGTACTATAAATGTAACAAATTGTATTTTATTGTAAAATTGGGTGCTGGTGTGCATTACGATGGTTACACACTTTAAAGATGATTCCCTTGGAATCTCCCCTTTTTTGTTAAAGGGTATGTCCACCCCTCATGATGTTCTAAAAGAATGTTGTCACTATTATTTATATAGGGTAATCTTAAAGATTCTGTCTGTCGGCTTTTAAAGAACTTAAGCGTGTGTACCCACCTTTACTTACCCTTTATTTTTATCAATCCA
This sequence comes from Hymenochirus boettgeri, assembly GCA_019447015.1. Taxonomy (NCBI): domain Eukaryota; kingdom Metazoa; phylum Chordata; class Amphibia; order Anura; family Pipidae; genus Hymenochirus; species Hymenochirus boettgeri. Next base: position 252,110,897 of record CM033472.1, on the reverse strand, counting down.
ACTGTCCCTACAAATCATTGTTCCAGTCAGGACATGTCCATTTTATAATACAGCAGGAGTTCTGACCGCACAAGCCTAAGTGATAATTAAGTCTGTATACAGAGACTGAACTGTCTAAACAACTAGGTTTTTCAAGTTTTAACTCTTAACATTCCATTAAAACACTGCAGAGTTAGCAGATGTTCAGCATATTGCTAATGTTTATCAGCAGACATTAAGTGCATTTTCCAACTTGAGTGTCCTATCAGAATAAAAGAAACTCGCCTGACACATTCTGGAACTATAAATCGAGAGAATTTGATGCCACTTGTGTCTTGGTAAAAGAACATTTCTTAGCGAGATTACAGGAATGACAAAGATGTGAGACTGTGATGTAACATTATGGTAGCTCGGTGGTGGTAAATATTAAATGGAGGGATAGTCTGTAAGGAAAGTGCTCCAAGTTGATCCAGGTATTCCTGTTGATATATATCAGTGCTATTCCTTATGGTGTAATATGTATCCCTTCCAGCTGGAATTTTTGCATTCCTCTGGGGCAACTTTTAGGCAATCACCATAGGTTGAACTAGATGGACGTAAGACAGAGGCCCCACTACAATGCACCAAAATAACGCATTCGTTAAGGCGCGCAATTGCGTGTGCGATTCCCGCGTGTTGTTGCAATTTTGCTGTTTTCCGTCATGGAAACGCATGGTATTGCGCAAAAAATTGTTGATTGCATGCGTTACAAAAACGGACATGCATTGCACATGGGAAATTTCCGTGTTAAAAAAAAACCGTGTTAGTGTGGCCTAGCCCTGTCTTTACTCAACTCCAACTACTGTACAATGTTGCTATTTAAGGCAAAATCAAAGCAGTGAACGTAGAGCTGCAATGCACCAACTGCTACCGATTCCCACCTTAAAGTCACGCTAACCCTTTGCGGCAATGTACAGTTGCATGATTTTTTAATGCCAGAAAATACGTGTAGTTAAAAGTCACACAAAAGCTTGAAAACGAAATGCAAAGTTCATCTGAGGTCAGTACAGTGTAATAGGAAAGCAATTCCTGGCAATTTACATAAAGTCATTTTTGGACCACAGTTACCCTTTAATGCAATCTCCTATAACCATCTAAATTAGTTTATACAATAGGAAGGAAGGATATAGATGCTCCTCTGTGAATTGTCTGCAAGTTTTCATCTCTCACACTCAATGGATGCAGCCATTTACCTTTATGCTGACATACTGTGGTAATTATAGGATGGACGGGTCTTTTCATCCTTCTGTAACTGCATTGACAATGCTGGGATTGATTCACACACAATCCTGCCTGAGTGCATTACATTTTTTGGAGTCAAAGTCCACTGCCTGTTAAGCAACAGTGTTTCCCTTCACTGTTTCAGTTATTCTGGATCTCGGGTTTAAAGAGCAAAATGTATTTACTGAGAATGTAAGGCTACTGCCTTAGCAGTTCAACCCAACCTGGGAAGGTTTTTTAAAGGGTATGTCCACCCTCCTAAGAACATTTTTATGTCACCTAGTTTAGCCCCACAAACCGCATTTTTGTTTTACATTTACCTTTCAAAGATCCTCCCAGGCTCAGATATTCTAATTATAAACCCCCCGATCCCTCGCTGGATGCGGACACACCTCCTCTGATGCTGTTGCCAGCTGGTTGGTTACGAGCATGCACAGTAGCAGAGGAGTCTCGTTCTGTAACGGGCATCAGCCATTGGCCATAATGTCACTATCACGGTTGTAGAGAGGAGCCGCGGTTTTGTAAGTAGAATATCTGAGCCTGGAAGCCTCTTTGAAAGGTCTAAGTAAAACGAAAAGGGTGTTTGTGGGACTGACCTACTTGAGGTAAATTTAGGAGGGTGGACATGTCTGCAGAGGACCTGGCAGGACCCCCTTTGGCTCCAAACCCCATAGCAATCACTATGGTTGCTATGGTGATCCCTACGCCCCTGCCAGCCTGCACAGAGCAACCTAACCTTCTTTGAACAGGAACCTTTTTTTGCAAATTAATTTAAACAATGAAACAATGCACTATAGCATGACTTAAAAAGGAGACCCATACAGGGAGATGCAATACCCTGTGCTAAGCGGGAAAATAAGTGCAAAACCCATGCTAACTGATGTAATATAGGGTAAACAAGTTTTTTTTACTCATTTTGCATCACTTGCACCCTTTCCAAAGACTTTTGGAAATAGCTCAGTGCAAGCGATGCAATAAATTTAGAGATGATAATTGCACATGTTTTTTGCACCAGAATGAAATCCTTTTCAATTGTGGCTCTAAAGCCAAGCAAATGGTCTCAACTTAGATCCCGCATTCACACCATGCAATACAGGTGCAAAGTGGTTACTACATCGCAGGAACAAGTGCAGGTCAGTTGTGAAATTTATTGCATCTCCCCCATAGTGCTTGTCTAAGTTGATGTTCGACCCAAGCACAGTCTGAAATTGGATTCCCTGCTTAATTTATTAATGCGACCAGCTAAATTTGTTAAAAGGTAAAAGTGCAAAAAGCTAATGATATCTGTAGATTTTATATCCACTCAAGGTGATTTACTTAGGTACTGGGGCAGGATCATATAGATAAATAGATTTATATATGTTTTTCAGGGTCACTAGCTTCTACTTAGACTAGGACCGCACAATCCGTTATTTTTCGGGGCCGACCAACCAATATTTTGTTAATTTGGTCAATGAGCCCAAAATAGCAGCAGTGTTTTTTTTCTGTTGAAGTCGCTCGTTCATTTGTCCAAATCAGATGTTCGGATATATAAGTAAATCATGGCTGACCGTGCAGTCTCCTATGGACCACACAAACGTTCAGTCACCTATGGACCACACAAACGTGCAGTCTCCTATGGACCACACAAACGCGCAGTCTCCTATGGACCACACAAACGTTCAGTCTCCTATGGACCACACAAACGGTTGCAGTTAAATGACTTTCGCAACAACACTATTTTGGCCCAAAAGGATTGATGGCAGAATTCATTTCTGTAAACCCATATGGAATGAAACCGTTTTAAAGGGTATGTCCACTGATTTTTATACATTCTTTTTTTCTGTTTAACTGAAGAACGGGGAGGTAAATGAGCTACGTCAGTTAAACTTGCAGGAGAGGCAAAAGAACTTCCTCAGTTCCTTGCAAGGAAACCTGAATAAGTCAAGGACTGTCAGTGAGAAGCCGGTTCTGGAGCAATCCACAAGTATTACTTTCCCGTTCTTCAAGTTTTATTGAAGAACGGGAAGAAAGAGATAGCTCAGAATGTTTAAATATCAGTTCACATACCCTTTAAGGGGATGTTGCAATGTTGAGTGAATAAATACAACTTGTTTCTAGAGGCTGAACGTGCTGGTAGTGTTCCTTCTAAGCTGTAAGCTTGTGTGCGATCACACAACTCAGCCAGTCTCCGCACAGGTTAAAATACAGCACGCACAAAAGGTTTTGTGAATATAGGTAACGGTATCTTCTGTTCAAACTGTGCTTTTGTGTCTGCACAGATGATAGACACCTGCACACCCAGCCAAACCGAAATTAAAGGAAACAATGCACGTTGGGCTTCGTTATGCTTGCAAAAAAACGTACCAAAGAAACTTTGAAGCATGATTCTGCCTTGAAACTTGGTTGCAAAATTTCACAAAAAAATCTCAGATATTCTGGTTCTTCTTTGCGACCGACATATGATCGCAAAATGGATGGGTCAGTCCTATTGGTCGCAAAGAAGAACGGTAAAAGGTTCCAGAAGAAATGAATGACTGTCGCTGGATCAGTCGGAAGGTAAGTTCCAATGTATGGGCACATTTATAGATACATTGGCACGTTTGTATGTAGATTTTTCATTAAAAAGCCAGTATCTAGGGTTCTGGATTGCTACCTTATCTTTCAGGTTCTCCTTTAAACATTTATGGCCTCTGGCGCTGGGTGACCAGGTAATATTAACAGAGAAAGACACATTACACTGGTCATACAATACACATACGCAGGTCATGCGGACGATTTTTCCTGTTAAATACTGCCTTGACAGCTGTAATCTTTCATTTAACCCACTCTTTGGTTTTTTGATGAACCAATCGATATCGCCGATCGGCTAATCGAAAAGTCGTTATTTCAACCGATTCGAACAAATATGCACATATCAATGTGTATGACAAGTCAACTTTTTGTTTTTAGTTTTGAATACATTTAAAATTTACCAATTGAGTCTGCAGGGTATTGTATCCCTGAAATATCACAAGTACTGCCGCTAATTGTTGGCAGAGAGTTAACTGCAGAGCAGAGATGTGATTTTGTAAACTCTATTCAGTTATTGCTAACATGCATGGATTTAATGTCTGGCCCAGTGCCAGTCCCGGGAACCAATCATCTGAGCTTAAGAACTGTATCGGTACATGTGGACGCAGATTTCAATACCTTGTGAGCACATGTAAATTTGTAGTTGATTAAAACCTGAGACGGATACAGGATAGCTGGAGTTTAACGGTCGTGTCACAGGTGGCCTGGGGCTCTGGGTGGGGTGTAGAATTGATCCTGAGGCACACACCATGTCCTTGTCCCAGGCATATGAACAGGACAAGATGTCAAATGCAAACAGCAATAAACAACCTGCTGGTTTTCTAAGTAATTAAATAAGGATCTGCGATATTTCCAGACATAATGGGAAAATGTAATGGAACGTCTAGGAGATCATTATTAACCCTGTCTGCACGCAGATCCGTTAGTAAAGGTTTATGGAGGAGTGGGGGCATTCATCCACTATACAATAAAATATAATAATATATAATAAAAAAAGCAAAAGTCAACCATATTGCTATCCTGCTGCTCAGCTATTAACCGCCTCTCTTATCACCCCTGATAGTAACGTCCATTGTAAACAATGTTGATTACATATCAAATATTAATGTCTGATTTCATTAAGGCTGGGTACACACAGCCAAATTTTTCGTCCTGACCGACCATTCGCCACAAGTGATTCGCCGCAGCCGATCGTGCAGTCCTTAGGAGACCGTACAACTGGGCGTGATTTACCGACACATACGATTGTCCATTCAGGAGAACGGGCGACAGACATTGGGAGACAGCAGAAACATCGATGTTTTCTGGCCGACTGACCAATATACGAAAATATTGGTAGGTTTGGCCAAAAAATCGCCTTGTGCTTACCCAGCCTAACATTGTTACAATGGGGAGTTGCTATCTACGATCCCTTTATCTCCCATTATACAAAATACTTATACATTCATTAATCCCAACTGAAGGTGAGAGTTCATAAGCTTCATTAGGGTATTCAGCTCATCCCAAAACACATTAAAGTTGGGTACACACTTTAAAGAAAAAGGCACAATTCCGTCAGATCCAAAAGAATCGCCCCTTTATTGTTAAATTGTGTACCGCAGTTCTGAGCGTTTCCCGAGTGAATGTTAACTGGCCTTGGGATCAATCAAAACTGCCTGAAAATTTCCCTCCAAAACATTCTCCCTATACTTTATATGTTCATTAAAGAGACCGCTCGGGATCCCCCAAAACACCATTTTCTTTTGTGGGGTCTGTAAGTCCTTTCAAGAGCATCTTGAGAATATTAAGTATAAACCAGTTATATACAGGTACGATAACCAGGAAATCCTGTTGGATCTTGCTGGGATCTGTATCTAGCCCATCTTGGATCTTTCTTGTGATAGGTTGGTGGGACGATAGAGATTACGGAAGTGTGGAGCATAGGGCTAAGCAATCTCCATGCATGGGGATATGGGAGTTACTCAGGTTTGTGTATAGGTTTGAATTCAGTCTGTATTGGTAATATCGTATGTGCATAGCCAGGTATAACTGCTACTATATAATTGTCTGATTGAAACTACAGTTACCGGTACATTAACCGCCTTTAAAGGAAACATATATTCCATGGAGTAGCATAGAATCCGATTTATACATTTACTGCAACAATACAGAATTCTATATAAATATGTTAAAATATATATTGTACAATGCGAGGTTTTTGTAAACACGGGTGATCAATATAAACTGAAAGAAGCAGTGATGCTAATAAACAATGGAAATGAATTATGAATGAACATTCTGTACAGATGTATAATATGTTGTGTATATAATATACACTTACTTGGTTATCTCCTACGGATGGGCATCTCCATGATATAATCTGCTGGTCAGTTGGTCCTAAAGTAGATTAAAAAGTGTCAAATTGGAACTTTTCGATCCTTGACATTCCAGGTATGAAAAACACTTGACTTCCCCATTTACAACCCTTCATGTTCTAAATTGTCTTGCACACAGGAAACACATGTGAATAATGAGGGATAAGACTTGACATCATCACCTTTCAGGGATCCTAATCTGAGTTGGTTCAAGGACAAAGACAAATACACACTAAAAATACACCGTTCCAATAAGAAAGCCACCTAGCAGACAGCCATTAAAACGCAATACAGCCTAAATTATCTTCCAAATATTATTTTTAATTGTTTCATCAATGGAACATTATTAAATCCCTCTGTAGACACATCTATTAGATCTGAAGGACACTCATGGACCTTCTAAACCAATTGACAGACATTCACGGATACTGCAATTATGGCAACCAGGATAGGACTGTAAATCACGAAAATAACATAAGGTATATCAACCGTATCTGTGTGTAACTGATGCACCAGCATTTTATTATGTATTATGGTAAAGTATTCCATCAATCATTAGAAATAAACCAATTGGCAATTAACATCCACCTGCTTTATACAGAAATGAACTGTAGCTCAATTGCATTGTGAAAAAAAATCTGTGGCTATAGGTTAATAACTTTATCCTTTAAATATATAAAACTCTACCAGGCGATGAAGATATCAGCCCTGAGCGCACACACTCTAAACCCTCTCCACCTTCTCTTGGAATTCTTGAGATGAAAGTTTAACTAAAAGGTGCTTGAATGTTCCACTGCATCAGTGAGGAATGGTATCGATTTAACCCTTGAACTGCCTTTAGGAACAAAGATGTTTGGATCATACAAAGTTCAGCTGCCTTGGCAGAGCAGGAATGTTAAGTATGTCTGTAAATGCTTAATAAAGGAACCTGACCAGGCCTATTCTTTAACCAAGGGCACTTATTACCAACACATGGTGCAATATTGGACTGTCCCCATTGTAGCATGGAGAAATGTTAACGTCATAGGCCTCTTGCAAGAAGGGAACACTTGATCACAGTATAATAATGCCCTTGCACTGTAATAGACACCAGTTTAGAACAGGGTCAGTAATGCCACTAAAATCAAGGGCAGATTACAAGAGACTATGGGACTTGTATACTAAGAAGTATGGAAGTTCGCCTAAGCTATTAATCTGCAGCTACCAATCAAATGTTATCTAACTGCAGTGACACACTAAAATGCTAGCATCTGATTGGTTGCTGCAAATTATAACCAATAGTACCTCTTACTGCATTAGCCACTATGTAAGAAAATACTAGAAACACACACGCCCCAAGTGAAGACACTGCTGCTTGAAATTACAATTACAGGGAAATACTATAGAATTAAATCATAACAGAGGAAACCTTCATTGACAGAAAGGATAAAAATAGCAAGCTTTCAGAACATATTAAAGTGTGATTCAATAAAGGTATTGCCTTTACTTATTTATCTTCAACATATTACACTGTAAATCAGAGACTTGAAACCCATACTTAATTTCTTATTGCTATCAATGGAAAATAACAGCCGAATCCTCATGCTGCCTGGCTAATTAACACATGATTTTGATATTGCTGCAGACTGCACTGCTGACTATGAAGTCATGTAGGATGTGTATAGCATATACGTTCATTGGTAGTAGAACAGAGAGTTTGATGAATTGTGTGTAGTATGGTACATGGTAAAAAAAATATTGAATTATTTGTATACCCTGTGTTCCTCACAATGGTACATTAAAGGACAACTCCACTAGATAAATTTACTTTTTAGAAATAAAAAGTACCTGGGGCAAGGAGGTAGAGTTGATTATTCCTACCTCCCAATATAATTTCGTTGAGGAGCACCAACAGGTCCATTTTTCATCTGCCAGGTTCCTGGGCTTTCCTGTATTAAAGATAATGCTGAAGCATTGAGGAACTGGCAGGAGCATTTTTCTCCATACTGGCGCTGCTCACAGAAACAATACTAGTAGGCAGGAATTACCCTACCTATAGGGAACCTATAGTTCTCCTTTAAAGGGTATGTCCACCCTCTAAATAACATTATCTGTCAAGGTAAAGCACCCACACATAAGCCGTTTCCCTTATACTTACCTTTACTAAAAATGTCGCTAACTCTAATAACACCACCCGATCCTCCGCTGCGTCTGCGATTAGGCAGTTTTGGAGAAGTTCTCAACAGCAGCAGAGGGGATCGAGGGTCTGTAAGTAGTCCTTGTTAAAGGTAAGTATAAGGGAAACTTTATGTGGGGTGCTTGACCTTACAGATTTTATATAGAGGGAAGACATGCCCTTTAAATGATGGAAAAGCTTTCTACATTCTCATTTAAGAGGGGAATTTAAAGAAAGAGAACGATGTAAAGCAGCAGAGGGGGTTAGCACTAGAAATCCCTGTGTTAGCATTATATATCTATTATTGTATATATAATATATGTTGCACCAATACTTTCATTCAATAAGGATAAGCCATATTCTTTTCCTTTGAAGTCCTGTTATATCCCTCTATTTAAAAGCCTTTTATCACTTGGCTTATACAACAATAAAAAAGCATTTTTGTTTGCACTTAAAGTTTTAAGATGTGCAAATCCAAGTGCAAACTATAAGGTAAACCCAATGGCCAACCTATAACAACATCTTCCAGCCAGTGTTATGAAGAATAATAGTGTATATGCTAAACAATAGATACACTGGCATTTACAATTGATACACTGGTAGTGATAAAATGTAAGGAGAGTCTGGGGAAAATAATTAGAAAATTGTCTTTTATTTAAACAGCAAATACATGCCATTCTGTGCGACATTTACCCAACAGTCAAAAAAAGAGACCCAACAAGTCACAGAGAATCAGGTTTTCATCTCATACTGTGCCCATTTCTAGTCAGGACAAAGGAGGTGCCACAACCCTTGCCCAGAATATTCTCCTTGTTCATGGATAAAGGAAACTATATCAATAGGAACACAACTGGCAAAATGAGAGTGTGTAAGTAATATGCCAGTAGCATTCGGATCGCTTTGTGTTAGCATGGGTACCTAGCATGAGTTATTGTCTCTGTGCCCCACCCTGCCACAGATTTGCTTCCTCATACAAGCACATAGCACTGCCAGCCACAATACCAGGGAGGCCCTTTGTAGTTGGAACTGTAACACAAACCGAACAATCCCCTACTCCTTCCAACCACGTAAACATCAATGTTCCCTAGGAGGGACAACAGACATTCTACATAAATATATCTATAATAGCTGTTCTACCTTTACACAACATGTCATTTTGTATTGCATGTCTTGTAAAATGTATGGAATGGCAGCATTTTAAAGGAATTAGGGCTAATTGCTGGGTACATAATTTCTTTGTGTTCCTAATATATTTGCTGGTTAAATTGTGTTCTTCTAAAGAATGTTCTATGTGAATAGATCCTGAAATGGAGAGTCACCTTGCAGATTGTGACAGAATGGATAGAATACAAATTCTGATTGAACTACAAAAACTATTCTCCAGTTTGGTCACAGACTGACAAAATACAACAAAACAATGTGGACCAAGGGGCAGGTGCAACCCAATTCACAAGAAAATTTTATGGCCCCGGCTGTTTGTGTACATAAGGACATCTGTTTCACCTGTTATGGTCAGTTTCCTTGTACCTGTAAATCTCTAACTTCACTGAAAAGATTCCATAATTCCATTTCCCTATGTTCATTCATTTGTGATAAACTTCTACAATATATAATGAATTGAGAAAGCCAGTCGGATGACTAGCAAAATGCCTTCAAGAACTAAACCAGTTGATCTAACTGAATACAACATATCTATCCTACAATATATAGCATGGCCAGGTTTCTGTGGCTGAGAATACAATTGTGTTATAGATAACATTACTAAGCTGCACATTTTAAACTTTACACGACACTAAGCAGTAAATGAACCAGCTCATGGGCCAATTTATGCATCCCATGGTATATAATATATATCGGAAAGAATAAGTTAAGTCACTTTTTGAAAACTTTTCTGGCTAATTATAAATTATCTTTATCTAACTAGGATTATTTGCTAAATGAGTAAGTTAACTTTTTTTGGGGGGGGGGGAGGGGACTGTAGCCAAACACATTTTTTTAAAAAGAAAGGAGAAGTAATCACTCACCAGTCCAATGCTCTCTGATACCTGCTGGGACACAGCGTGCTTTTTTTATGCTCACAGGAATATCCCACTTAAAACACACACACCCCTCGACTCCTCCTACCCTGTGCAAATTCATTATTTTCCACCAATCGGTGGCAGAGTTCAGGTTTACAATCAACTTCCTCTTTTCACTGTGAAAGTCATTTTCACTTTTTGTCTGAGTTGCACTGCTCCGAGTGACTTTTGCCTGTGCCTGCACTTTCTGGCTACCTTTTTTTGCTCCACGTTTTTAAATGCAATAAAGGACCACTTCTTTTTAAACCTGTCTCTACTTCTTGTTCAGTAAACTTACATTTTAAATGGAAAGTGCATAATAAATGTAGTAATATTAGCTATATTTTAAAAAAGAGGTGTTATATTAACTAATTATAGATTTAGAAAACATGTATTGATTGGTTTACTATCTCACATGAAATCAGGTGTCCTCCCTGTAAATGTATTTTGATATATGTAATAGAAAACCAAATGGCTCCTGATCAATAGTGGACATTAACGTTTCCTCTTTGTAACACATGAAACCAGTCTTAATTTGATTATTGTTCTCTCAATGCATTCTACATACTCGTCCTCAAGCCATTCAACTCTTTCCTTTTAATCTTCAATAAAAAACATATTGTGTCCTCTTATTTAAACATACAATCCAAAAATATAATTTAAAGGAAACAATGTAATAACAAATGATTTACTTGTGTAATCAGGCTCCTAAATATGGAGAAGCTGGTGAAGCTTCTAGAGAGTACAACTTAGTATTTATAGCATAGTTAGAACTTAACTGTCTATTAGATTTTCATACAGAGATTGGGTTGGATGGGGAGCAATATAGGTAGAGTTGTGGTATACATACTGAATGTCCATACAGAGATTGGGTTGGATCGGGAGCAATATAGGTAGAGTTGTGGTATACCATACTAATGTCCATATCAGAGATTGGTTGAATCGATCAATATAGGTAGAGTTTGTGGTATACATACTGAATGTCCAATGAGATTGGGTTGGATCGGGAGCAATATAGGTAGAGTTGTGGTATCACATACTGAATGTCCATATATGAGATTGGGTGGATCGGGAGCAATATGGTAGAGTTGTGGTATACATACTGAATGTCCATATAAGATTGGGTTGGATCGGGAGCAATATAGGTAGAGTTGTGGTATACATACTGAATGTCCATAAGAGATTGGGTTGGATGGGAGCAATATAGGTAGAGTTGTGGTATACATACTGAATGTCCATACAGAGATTGGTTGGATCGGGAGCAATATAGGTAGAGTTGTGGTATCATACTGAATGTCCATATAGAGATTGGTTGGATCGGGAGCAATATAGGTAGAGTTGTGGTATACATACTGAATGTCCTATAGAGATTGGGTTGGATGGGGGGAGCAATATAGGTAGAGTTGTGGTATACATACTGAATGTCCATATAGAGATTGGGTTGGATGGGGAGCAATATAGGTAAGATTTGTGGTATACATACTGAATGTCCATATAGAGATTGGGTTGGATGGGGAGCAATATAGGTGAGTTGTGGATACATACTGAATGTCCATAAGAGATTGGGTTGGATCGGGAGCAATATAGGTAGAGTTTGTGTATACATACTGAATGTCCATATAGAGATTGGGTTGGATCGGGAGCAATATAGGTAGAGTTTGTGGTATACATCTGATGTCCATATAGAGATTGGGTTGGATCGGGAGCAATATAGGTAGAGTTGTGGTATACATACTGAATGTCCATATAGAGATTGGGTTGGATCGGGAGCAATATAGGTAGAGTTGTGGATACATACTGAATGTCCATATAGAGATTGGGTTGGATCGGGAGCAATATAGGTAGAGTTGTGGTATACATACTGAATCCTAAGAGATTGGGTTGGATCGGGAGCAATATAGGTAGAGTTGTGTATACATACTGAATGTCCATATAGAGATTGGGTTGGATCGGGAGCAATATAGGTAGAGTTGTGGTATACATACTGAATGTCCATATAGAGATTGGGTTGGATCGGAGCATATAGGTGAGTTTGTGGTATACATACTGAATGTCCATATAGAGATTGGGTTGGATCGGGAGCAATATAGGTGAGTTGTGGTATACATACTGAATTTCCATATGAGATTGGGTTGGATCGGGAGCATATAGTAGAGAGGTTGTGGTATACATACTGAATGTCCATATGAGATTGGGTTGGATCGGGAGCAATATAGGTAGAGTTTTGGTATACATACTGAATGTCCATATAGAGATTGGGTTGGATGGGGAGCAATATAGGTAGAGTGTTGGTAACATACTGAATGTCCATATAGAGATTGGGTTGGATCGGGAGCAATATAGGTAGAGTTTGTGGTATCATACTGAATGTCCATATAGAGATTGGTTGGATGGGGGAGCAATATAGGTAGAGTGTGGTATACATACTGAATGTCCATATAGGATTGGGTTGGATCGGGAGCAATATGGTAGAGTTGTGGTATACATACTGAATGTCCATATAGAGATTGGTTGGATCGGGAGCAATATAGGTAGATGTTGTGGTATACATACTGAATGTCCATATAGAGATTGGTTGGATCGGGAGCAATATAGGTAAGTTGTGGTATACATACTGAATGTCCATATAGAGATTTGTTGGATCGGGAGCAATATAGGTAGAGTTGTGGTATACATACTGAATGTCCATATAGAGATTGGGTTGGATGGGGAGCAATATAGGTAGAGTGGTGGTATACATACTGAATGTCCATACAGAGATTGGGTTGGATCGGGAGCAATATAGGTAGAGTTGTGGTATACATACTGAATGTCCATATAGAGATTGGGTTGGATCGGGAGCAATATAGGTAGAGTTGTGGTATACATACTGAATGTCCATACAGAGATTGGGTTGGATCGGGAGCAATATAGGTAGAGTTGTGGTATACAAACTGAATGTCCATATAGAGATTGGGTTGGATCGGGAGCAATATAGGTAGAGTTGTGGTATACATATTGAATGTCCATATAGAGATTGGATTGGATCGGGAGCAATATAGGTCGAGGTTTTGTGGGATAGCATACTGAATGTCCATATAGAGATGGGGTTGGATCGGGAGCAATATAGGTAGAGTTGTTGGTATACATACTGAATGTCCATACAGAGATTGGGTTGGATCGGGAGCAAATAGGTAGAGTTGTGGTATACATACTGAATGTCCATATAGAGATTGGGTTGATTCGGGAGCAATATAGGTAGAGTTGTGGTATACATACTGAATGTCCATAAGAGATTGGGTTGGATCGGGAGCAAATAGGTGAGTTTTGTGGTATCATACTGAATGTCCATATAGAGATTGGGTTGGATCGGGAGCAATATAGGTAGAGTTGTGGTATACATACTGAATGTCCATATAGAGATTGGGTTGGATCGGGAGCAATATAGGTAGAGTTGTGGTATACATACTGAATGTCCATATAGAGATTGGGTTGGATGGGGAGCAATATAGGTAGAGTTGTGGTATACATACTGAATGTCCATACAGAGATTGGGTTGGATCGGGAGCATATAGGTAGAGTTGTGGTATACATACTGAATGTCCATATAGAGATTGGGTTGGATCGGGAGCATATTAGAGTAGAGTTGTGGTATACATACTGAATGTCCATATAGATTGGGTTGGATGGGGAGCAATATAGGTAGAAGTTGTGGTATACATACTGAATGTCCATATAGAGATTGGGTTGGATCGGGAGCAATATAGGTAGAGTTGTGGTATAACATCACTGAATGTCCATATAGAGATTGGGTTGGATGGGGAGCAATATAGGTAGAGTTGTGGTATACATACTGAATGTCCATATAGAGATTGGGTTGGATCGGGAGCAATATAGGTAGTGTGGTATACAACTGAATGTCCTATAGAGATTGGTGGATCGGGAGCATATAGTAGATTTGTGGTATACATACTGAATGTCCATATAGAGATTGGGTTGGATCGGGAGCAATATAGGTAGAGTTGTGGTATACATACTGAATGTCCATAAGAGATGGGTTGGATCGGGAGCAATATGGTAGAGTTGTGGTATACATACTGAATGTCCATATAGAGATTGGGTTGGATCGGGAGCAATATAGGTAGAGTTGTGGTATACATACTGAATGTCCATATAGAGATTGGGTTGGATCGGGAGCAATATAGGTAGAGTTGTGGTATACATACTGAATGTCCATATAGAGATTGGGTTGGATCGGGAGCAATATAGGTAGAGGTGTGTATACATACTGAATGCTCCATATAGAGATTGGGTTGGATCGGGAGCAATATAGTAAGTTGTGGTATACATACTGAATGTCCATATAGAGATTGGGTTGGATCGGGAGCAATATAGGTAGAGTTGGGTATACATACTGAATGTCCATATAGAGATTGGTTTGGATCGGGAGCAATATAGGTAAGTTTGTGTTACATACTGAATGTCCATATAGAGATTGGGTTGGATCGGGAGCAATATAGGTAGAGTTGTGGTATACATACTGAATTTCCATATAGAGATTGGGTTGGATCGGGAGCAATATAGGTAGAGTTGTGGTATACTACTGAATGTCCATATAGAGATTGGGTGGATCGGAGCATAATAGGTAGAGTTGTGGTATACATACTGAATGTCCATATAGAGATTGGGTTGGATGGAGCAATAAGGTAGAGTTTGTGGTATACATACTGAATGTCCATATAGAGATTGGGTTGGATCGGGAGCATATAGGTAGAGTGTGGTATACATACTGAATGTCCATAGAGATTGGGTGGATCGGGACAATATAGGTAAGTTGTGGTATCATACTGAATGTCCATATAGAGATTGGGTTGGATCGGGAGCAATATAGGTAGAGTTGTGGTATACATACTGAAATGTCCATATAGAGATTTGGATCGGGAGCAATATAGGTAGAGTTTGTGGTATACATACTATGTCCCATATAGAGATTGGGTTGGATCGGGGAGCAATATAGGTAGAGTGTGGTATACATACTGAATGTCCATATAGAGATGGGTTTGATCGGGAGCAATATAGGTAGAGTTGTGGTATACATACTGAATGTCCATATAGAGATTGGGTTGGATCGGGAGAATATAGGTAGAGTTGTGGATATACATACTGAATGTCCATATAGAGATTGGGTTGGATGGGAGCAATATAGGTAGAGTTGTGGTATACATACTGAATGTCCATAAGAGATTGGGTTGGATCGGAGCAATATAGGTAGAGTTTGTGGTATACTACTGAATGTCCATTAGAGATTGGGTTGATCGGGGAGCAATATAGGTAGAGTTGTGGTATACATACTGAATGTCCATATAGAGATTGGGTTGGATCGGGAGCAATAAAGGTAGAGTTGTGGGTATACATACTGATGTCCATATAGAGATTGGGTTGGATCGGGAGCAATATAGGTAGAGTTGTGGTATACATACTGAATGTCCTATAGAGATTGGGTTGGATCGGGAGCAATATAGGTGAGTTGTGGTATACTAACTGAATGTCCTATAGAGATTGGGTTGGTGGGAGCAATATAGGTAGAGTTGTGGTATACATACTGAATGTCCATATAGAGATTGGGTTGGATCGGGAGCAATATAGGTAGAGTTGTGGTATACATACTGAATGTCCATATAAGATTGGGTTGGATCGGGAGCAATATAGGTAGAGTTGTGGTATACATACTGAATGTCCATAAAGATTGGGTTGGATCGGGAGCAATATAGGTAGAGTTGTGGTATACATACTGAATGTCCATATACGAGATTGGGTTGGATCGGGAGCAATATGGTAGAGTTGTGGTATACATACTGAATGTCCAATAGAGATTGGGTTGGATCGGGAGCAATATAGGTAGAGTTGTGGTAACTACTCTGAATGTCCATATAGAGATTGGTTTGGATCGGGAGCAATATAGGTAGAGTGTGGTATACATACTGAATGTCCATCATAGAGATTGGGTTGGATCGGGAGCAATATGGTAGAGTTGTGGTATACATACTGAATGTCCATTAGAGATTGGGTTGGATCGGGAGCAATATAGTAGAGTTGTGGTATACATACTGAATGTCCATATAGAGATTGGGTTGGATCGGGAGCAATATAGGTAGAGTTTGGTATACATACTGAATGTCCATATAGAGATTGGGTTGGATGGGAGCAATATAGGTAGAGTTGTGGTATACCTACTGAATGTCCATATAGAGATTGGGTTGGTGGGGATCAATATAGGTAGAGTTGTGGTATACATACTGAATGTCCATATAGAGATTGGGTTGGATCGGGAGCATATAGTGTAGAGTTGTGGTATACATACTGAATGTCCATATAGAGATTGGGTTGGATCGGGAGCAATATAGAGAGTTGTGGTATACATACTGAATGTCCATATAGAGATTGGGTTGGATCGGGAGCAATATAGGTTGAGTTGTGGTATACATACTGAATTGTCCATATAGAGATTGGGTTGGATCGGGAGCAATATAGGTAGAGTTGTGGTATACATACTGAATGTCCATATAGAGATTGGGTTGGATCGGGAGCAATATAGGTAGATTGTGGTATACTACTGAATGTCCATATAGAGATTGGTTGGATCGGGAGCAATATAGGTAGAGTTGTGTATACATACTGAATGTCCATATAGAGATTGGGTTGGATCGGGAGCATATAGGTAGAGTTGGTGGTATACATACTGAATGTCCATTAGAGATTGGTTGGATCGGGAGCAATATAGGTAGAGTTGTGGTATACATACTGAATGTCCATATAGAGATTGGGTTGGATGGGAGCAATTAGGTAGAGTTGTTGGTATACATACTGAATGTCCATATAGAGATTGGTTGGATTCGGGAGCAATATAGGTAGAGTTTTGGTATACATACTGAATGTCCATATAGAGATTGGGTTGGATCGGAGCATATAGGTAGAGTTGTGGTATACATACTGAATGTCCATACTAGAGATTGGGTTGGATCGGGAGCAATATAGGTAGAGTTGTGTATAACATACTGAATGTCCATATAAGATTGGTTGGATCGGGAGCAATATAGGTAAGTTGTGGTATACATACTGAATGTCCATATAGAGATTGGGTTGGATCGGGAGCAATATAGGTAGAGTTGTGGTATACATACTGAATGTCCATATAGAGATTGGGTTGGATCGGGAGCAATATAGGTAGAGTTGTGGTATACATACTGAATGTCCATATAGAGATTGGGTTGGATCGGGAGCAATATAGGTAGAGTTGTGGTATACATACTGAATGTCCATAAGAGATTGGGTTGGATCGGAGCAATATAGGTATGTTGTGGTATACATACTGAATGTCCTAGAGAGATTGGGTTGGATCGGGAGCAATATAGGTAGAGTTGTGGTATACATACTGAATGTCCATATAGAATTGGGTTGATCGGGAGCAATATAGGTAGAGTTGTGGTATACATACTGAATGTCCATAGAGATTGGGTTGGATGGGAGCATATGGTTAGTGTGTGGTATACTACTGAATGTCCATATAGAGATTGGGTTGGATCGGAGAAATATAGGTAGAGTTGTGGTATACATACTGAATGTCCATATAGAGATTGGGTTGGATCGGGACAATATAGGTAGAGTTGTGGTATACATACTGAATGTCCATATAGAAGATTGGGTTGGATCGGAGCAATATAGGTAGAGTTGGTGGTATACATACTGAATGTCCATATAGAGATGGGTTGGATCGGGAGCATATAGGTAGATTTGTGGTATACATACTGAATGTCCATATAGAGATTGGGTTTGGATCGGGAGCAATATAGGTAGAGTTGTGGTATACATACTGAATGTCCATATAGAGATTGGGTTGATCGGAGCACTATAGTAAGTGTTGGGGTATAACATCTGAATGTCCATAAGAGATTGGGTTGATCGGAGCAAAAGGTAGAGTGTGGTATACATACTAATGTCCATATAGATTGGGTTGGATCGGGAGCAATATAGGTAGAGTTGTGGTATACAACTGAATGTCCATATAGAGATTGGGTTGGATCGGGACAATATAGGTAGAGTTGTGGTAAATACTGAAATGTCCATATAGAGATTGGGTTGGATGGAGCAATATAGGTAGAGTTGGTGGTATACATACTGAATGTCCATATAGAGATTGGTTGGATCGGGAGCAATATAGGTAGAGTTGTGGTAACATACTGAATGTCCATATAGAGATTGTTTGGATCGGGAAGCAATATAGGTAGAGTTGTGGTATCATACTGAATGTCCATATAGAGATTGGGTTGATCGGGAGCAATTAGGTAGAGTTGTGGTATACATGACCTGAATGTTCATATAGTGGTGTGGGTTGGATCGGAGCATATAGATAGAGTTGTCGGGTATACACTGATGTCCATACAGAGATTGGGTTGGATGCGGGAGCAATATAGGTAGAGTTGTGGTATACATACTGAATGTCCATATAAGATTGGGTTGGATCGGGAGCAATATAGGTAGAGTTGTGGTACTCATACTGAATTGTCCATATAGAGATGGGTTGGATCGGGAGCATATAAGGTAGAGTTGTGGTATACATACTGATGTCCATAAGAGATTGGGTTGGATCGGGAGCATATAGGTAGAGTTTGTGGTATACATACTGAATGTCCATATAGAGATTGGGTTGGATCGGGAGCAATATAGGTAGAGTTGTGGTATACATACTGAATGTCCATATAGAGATTGGGTTTGGATGGGAGCAATATAGTAGAGTTGTGGTATACATACTGAATGTCCATATAGAGATTGGGTTGGATCGGGCAATATAGTAGAGTTGTGGTATACATACTGATTGTCCATATAGAGATTGGGGGTTGGATCGGGAGCAATATAGGTAGAGTTGTGGTATACATACTGAATGTCCATTATAGATTGGGTTGGATCGGAGCAATATAGGTAGAGTTGTGGTATACATACTGAATGTCCATATAGAGATTGGGTTGGATCGGGAGCAATATAGGTAGAGTTGTGGTATACATACTGAATTCCATCTAAGAGATTGGGTTGGATCGGGAGCAATTAGGTAGAGTTGGGTATACATACTGAATGTCCATATAGAGATTGGTTGGATCGGGAGCAATATAGGTAGAGTTGTGGGTATACATACTGAATGTCCATAATAGATGGGGTTGGATCGGGAGCAATATAGGTAGAGTGTGGGTATACATACTGAATGTCCATATAGAGATTGGGTTGGATCGGGAGCAATATAGGTAGAGTTGTGGTATACATACTGAATGTCCATATAGAGATTGGGTTGGATCGGGAGCAATATAGGTAGAGTTGTGGTATACATACTGAATGCATATAGAGATTGGGTTGGATCGGGAGCAATTAGGTAGAGTTGTGGTATAATACTACTAGATGTCCATATAGAGATTGGGTTGGATCGGAGCATATAGTAGAGTTGTGGTATACATACTGAATGTCCTATAGAATTGGGTTGGATCGGGAGCAATATAGGTAGAGTTGTGGTATACATACTGAATGTCCATATAGAGATTGGGTTGGATCGGGAGCAATATAGGTAGAGTTGTGGTATACTACTGAATGTCCATATAGAGATTGGGTTGGATCGGAGGCAATATAGGTAGAGTTGTGGTATACATACTGAATGTCCATATAGAGATTGGGTTGGATCGGAGCAATATAGGTAGAGTTGTGGTAAATAAACTGAATGTCCATATAGAAGATTGGGTTGGATCGGGAGCATATAGGTAGAGTTGTGGTATACATACTGAATGTCCATATAGAGATTGGGTTGGATCGGGAGCAATATAGGTAGAGTTGTGGTACATAACTGAATGTCCTATAGAGATTGGTTGGATCGGGAGCAATATAGGTAGTTGTGGTATACATACGAATGTCCATATAGAGATTGGGTTGGATCGGGAGCAATATAGGTAGAGTTGTGGTATACATACTGAATGTCCATAAGAGATTGGGTTGGATCGGGAGCATATAGTTAGAGTTGTGGTATACATACTGAATGTCCATATAGAGATTGGTTGGATCGGAGCAATATAGGTAGAGTTGGTATACATACTGAATCCATATAGAATTGGTGATCGGGGAATATAGGAGTGTTGGGTATACTACTGATGTCCATATAGAGATTGGGTTGGATCGGGAGCAATATAGTAGAGTTGTGGTATACATACTGAATGTCCATACAGAGATTGGTGGATCGGGAGCAATATAGGTAGAGTTGTGGTATCATACTGAAGGTCCATATAGAGATTGGGTTGGATCGGGAGCAATATAGGTAGAGTTGGTGGTATACATACTGAATGTCCATACAGAGATTGGTTGGATCGGAGCAATATAGGTAGAGTTTGGTATCATACTGAATGTCCTATAGAGATTGGGTTGGATCGGGAGCAATATAGGTAGAGTTGTGGTAATACATACTGAATGTCCATAAGAGATTGGGTTGGATCGGGAGCAAATAGTAGAGTTGTGGTATACATACTGAATGTCCTATAGAGATTGGGTTGGACGGGAGCAATATAGGTAGAGTGTGGTGGTATACATACTGAATTCCATACAGAGATTGGGGTTGGATCGGGAGCAAATATAGGTAGAGTTGTGGTATACATACTGAATGTCCATATAGAGATTGGGTTGGATCGGAGCAATATAGGTAGAGTTTGGTATACATACTGAATTCCATAAGAGATGGGGTTGATCGGGAGCAATATAGGTAGATTGTGGTTCCATACGGAATGTCCATATAGAGATTG
The DNA here is from genome assembly GCA_019447015.1 of Hymenochirus boettgeri. NCBI lineage: Eukaryota > Metazoa > Chordata > Amphibia > Anura > Pipidae > Hymenochirus > Hymenochirus boettgeri. The sequence continues at coordinate 252,089,737 of CM033472.1, read as the reverse complement.
GGTTGGATCGGAGCAATATGGTAGAGTGTGGTATATACATACTGAATGTCCATACAGAGATTGGGTGGATCGGGAGCAATATAGGTAGAGTTGTGGTATACATACTGATGTCCATATAGAATTGGGTTGGATCGGGACAATATAGGTAGAGTTGTGGTATACATACTGAATGTCCATACAGAGATTGGGTTGGATCGGAGCAATTAGGTAGAGTGTGGTATACAAACTGAATGTCCATATAGAGATGGGTTGGATCGGGAGCAATAGATGTAGAGTTTTGGTATACATTTGAATGTCCATAGAGAATTGGGTGGATCGGGAGCAATATAGGTAGAGTTGTGGTATACATACTGAATTTCCATATGAGATTGGGTTGGATCGGAAGCAATATAGGTAGAGTTGTGGTATACATACTGAATGTCCATACAGAGATGGGTTGGATCGGAGCAATATAGGTAGAGTTGGGTATCCAACTGAATGTCCATATAGAGATTGGGTTGGATCGGGAGCAATATAGGTAGAGTTGTGTAGATACATACTGAATGTCCATATAGAGATTGGGTTGGTCGGGAGCAATATAGGTAGAGTTGTGGTATACTACTGATTGTCCATATAGAGATTGGGTGGATCGGAGCAATATAGGTAGATTGTGGTATACATACTGAATGTCCATAAGAGATTGGGTTGGATCGGGGAGCATATAGTTAGAGTTTGTGGTATACATACTGAATGTCCATAAGAGATTGGGTTGGATCGGAGAAATATAGGTAGAGTTTGGTAGATACATACTGAATGTCATATAGAGTGGGTTTAGGATCGGGAGCAATTATAGGTAGAGTTTGGTATACATACTGAATGTCCATATAGAGATTGGGTGGGGATCGGGAGCAATATAGGTAGAGTTGTGGTATACATACTGAATGTCCAACAGAGATTGGGTTGGATCGGGAGCAATATAGGTAGAGTTGTGGTATACATACTGAATGTCCATATAGAGATTGGGTTGGATCGGGAGCAATATAGGTAGAGTTGTGGTATACATACTGAATGTCCAAGGTAGCCAGGTCTTGTGGAATAAATGTATAGTATCCTGTATAACATGAAACATTCTTTCATTGATCGATTGATCACTTTTTCAATATCTAGTTTGTATGATCTGTCTCCATTGGGCCCCTACATGAACTTTGGCCGCTAACATAATATATTGAGTTAAATGGTTACCTTGCTTATTCAGTTCTTCTATATCTTGTCCCAGCAATGCTATTAGTGGTGAAGGGGGGATCTGTATATATATAATTTCAGACAGTAAACCAATTATTTTGTGCTATTGGGCCACCATATGTGGTAAAATGGATGCACTCCGACCTTCTGAAAGATCTCTTTCTTTTTATGCAGTGGCGAATCAATAGTCACTGTAAAATGGAATCTTGATTAGTGAGGTTGGAAGATTTGAGTATATTAAAGGTTTTTGATTTATTTCTGTGTAATCATATTAATAAACATCCACATTGAAAAGGCACGGAAATACTTTATTATGATACTGTACTTTTATAAATTTGTCCCCAGTTTCTATTCATTTACAGTACATACATATCCATCAAGTTACATTACCCACAATGGTTTCCAGTCTAAAGCCTCGTACACATGTACGATTTTACTGCAGACGAACGACTCCTGAGCGCAAGGAACTCCTGTGCGTTCGGTCGGTGTCGTTCATTGATTGGCTGGTTTCAGTTTAGATCGATTCGACATTCAGTCAGACAAGAACCATTGTTACATTGACCAGTGGGTCCGTTTTACTTTCTGATGTTCTTAGGACGTCTCCTGGGCCAGATTACGGCCACTGTATTGATTGCAAAATGATTGTTACATTCACATTTATTATGACCAGAAGGGGTAGAAAATCAGTAAGACTAATCCTCAGATATACCAATGTGGCTGTAAATTACTTTTCTATATACAAATTGAGCATTTTATTATTGAATCGCCCTTTGGGTCAGTCTGTGAATGGACATTTTACCTTATGCAGAATTCAGGCTATAGTAGATAAAACATTGGGCCTGTGAGTTATGAGGGGCACCAACTTCTTGCTCTACCTCCCAGAAGTAACTAAAATTATAATTTAGTTACAAATCCTGGTTCCCTGGTCCATTGTGTCCCTATGTAGAAGTGTTTTCAGGAGCAGTAAATAACTAGAACTTGAATATAACATCTAGAAGTAATCGTTTATGGAAACAGTAATATATCCATTAGATAGCACAGACACAGGACATACTGTCAGGGGAATTCACCAAGAGCCACAACCACAAATTTTCCAACATAAAATTATACTAACATATTTACCAAGGTAACAATTGCAGCAGATTCACAGGTTTCAGAACCCATTTAGTAATGCAAATGGTCAGACACAGACCAGCTTGGCTAAATTGCTGGCCAAACACATGCACGATTACTTGCATCGGAAGGAACATTTTTAACCTGAAAAAAGTCACTGGTCACTATTGTGGCTTGTGCGTTTAATAATGGGATGAATAGAGTATTCATGTTTGTGTATGTCCAAATTACAAGGATCTGCTCTGTAATCCGACAATGTCATGTGTGAGGCCATCTTGAAACTTGTTGTAGACTTGCTATTGGATGGCAGTGCAAATTCCCTTTAGAGCCCCAGGTCTATCACAGAGGTGAGTGGCTACTGCTGGAAATATTGTTAATTGATATCCCAGCTCACAGCTGATTCAATTTCTAGTTGCAATGACTTGTGTAAAATTACATTTGTTCACAACATTCTCTTCAGAACGCCATGCAGAAGGGATTTTCCTAATATCGACAAGGTATGTGTGCCACAAACGACCAATCCACAATGCAAACAAACTACCAATGTCAGCATCGTGATCGATCTTTACACCTTCTATCAGCCAGTATCACCTCCCATTACTTTAAGTAGCCAATGGAATCATCTCATGTACAGCAACCTGACTGACCAATCCCCTCACAGAGTAAGGGAGGTCAGGTTGGTGTATGCAGTTGCTACCAGATATTGACATATTCCATATATAACAGTGATGGGATATGTATGGGGGCCTTGACCATTCTGATAAGGCTGAAATCTATTTTACCATTATTCTATTACATGTATTTTCTTGTTACAACATTCAATTTGTTCATGAATGCATTTTGTAGTCGTTTTTTCCCCCGTCGTTTTTAAATTACATTTTTTAAAAAACATAAACACAATATGGGGCACAAGTTCTTCCATAATAAACAACTTATTTCCAAACTTAAAATCCTGGGTGTTTTATTTGAAGTATTGAACTTGTCCACTCGATGGTGGAAATTCCCTTATAATTAAATACATCTATTACCTTTACTGCGTGACAGTGCTAAACATGTTATTATTAATTAAGCCAATGTCACACTGTGTGATTGTTCAGTAGCAATTAAATGCCATGGGAATTCACCAAAAATATGAAGGGTCTCTGTAGAACGATTGACTATCAACTGTGACTCCCATAATTACTCCTGTCGATTAATTTAGAATTTATGGCTTGCCTGTAAATCTGTGTAAACCGTGTTAACAATCGTTCCTGATGCTGACAAACTTTCTCCCTAAACATTGGGAATGTTCGTTACCTTCTGAAATTATAGTCGGAGGTGGACATAGGGAATGTGTCAGTTGCAAACAATCTTCTTATACTTTAGGGAGAACATTCGGAACTGTGTGTACCAACATCTTTGGAAAAGGACAGACAGAATCTTACAGATTGGTGCTGTGTGTACCCAATATGGCTTGAAAACATGGGATTAGGAATTACAATGGCAGAATCAAACAACTAAACACAAAGGGGGTGATTTACAGACACAATCGCTCTCCCTGTGACTGCAGTGCTGATTTTCGTCATTGTGGTTCTGGGTAACTCCTGTTCAATATCACCTACTGCCTTTCTTTGCCGTCCTGTATGAGCCTGGTGGCAAACATGGTGTTAAATTACTTGCTTCATTGGTGACTTCTTAAAAGGATCAGAGATGCAAGTGCAAATAATCGGCATTGCGGTATCAACCATTTTATACCAAACCCATTCCACTCTGGGGTCCTGTATTGGGCTGAGACAGCTGTGAGCTGGTGTAGCATAGTTGCCAATAGTCCCGGATTTACCGGGACAGTCCCGGATTTTAAGTAGCAGTCCCGCTATCCTAATGTCCCGGGAAAAGTCCCGAGACCTAGGAAAACCAGAAAACTGCCTGACTGAAATTTTGTCTGGATCGATCCGATCCGATCGTAACACAGTCAGTGGAAAGTTGCAGTCTTGAGTCATTGTCGGCACTTACTTCCTGCTCTGCTGCCCTCTATGTGTGGAATGGGGGATAGGGGGGGGGGGAGAACACAGAAGGACTTCTGAGGTGCCTGTGTCAGCGCCTGTGCAAATTGCTGAGTCTCCTGTCGGTGCTGAAGTGAAGGAGAGAGGCTGAGAGCCAGAGTCCAAGCAGACTGTCACTGTTAGTACAGTTGAGTTGAGCACAGTTTTTTTTAGGTCTATCTATCTTTCATTCACTATCTATTATCTATCTATCACTATCTATTATCTGTCTATCTATCTATCACTATCTATCTATCACTATCTATCTATCTATCTATCTATCTATCTATCTATCTATCTATCTATCACTATCTATCATCTACCTACCTATCTATCTATCTATCTATCTATCTATCTATCTATCTATCTATCATATAGAGTATGGGGGATGAGTAGTGATGATGTAATGCGACAGGGGGGTGAGGGACGCCAAAGAGGAAAAAGGTATTAAATTGGTTGGGTGTGGAAGAAGTTGTTGGTATCCCATCAACTTAGTGGGGGTGGTATGGCGGCGTCACTGTACCGGGAGAGTAATGGATTGGAAAGGGGAGGTCTTAACACCAGTCTCTTGACTAACGTACAGGGAGGTGTAAGAATTGGGTACTCATAAAAAACATATAAATGTCCATATAGCAATTGGGGAGTGTGGTGGATCGGAGACAATATAGGTAGAGAATTGTGGTCACTACCTACAATGAAATGGTCTCATACAAGCGAGATATATGTGGTTGGACGGAGCAATATAGGTAAGAGTTGTGGTATACACTACTTAATGTCCATATAGAGATTGGGTTGGACGGGAGCAATATAGGTAGAGTTGTGGTATACTACTGACTGTCCTACAGATATTTGGGTTGGATCGGAGCAATAATAGGTAGAGTTGTGGTATACAAACTGAATGTCCATATAGAGATTGGGGTTTTGATCGGGAGCAATATAGGTAGAGTTGTGGTATACATATTGAATGTCCATATAGAGATTGGTTGGATCGGAGAGCAATATAGGTAGAGTGGTGGTTACATACTGAATGTCCATATAGAGATTGGGTTGGATCGGGAGCAATATAGGATGAGTTGTGGTATACATGACTGAATGTCCATACAGAGATTGGGTTGGATCGGGAGCAATATAGGTAGAGTTGTGGTATACAACTGATTCCTAAGATATATGGGTTGGATCGTGAGACTATAGGTAGAGTTGTGGTACATACTGAATGTCAATATAAGAAATTGGGTTGGATCGGAGCAATATAGGTAAAGTTGTGGTATACATACTGAATGTCCCATATGAGATTGGTTGGATCGGAGAGCAATATGGTAGAGTTTTTGGTATACATACTGATCATGCTAAGAGATTGGGTTGGATCGGAGCAATATAGGTAGAGTTGTGGTATACATACTGAATGTCCATACAAGATAGGTTGGATCGGGAAAATATAGGTAGGTGTGGTATACTACTGAATTCCATATAGAGACTGGGTTGAAGTCGGGAGCATCTAGGTAGAGTTGTTGGGTATACATACTGAATGTCCATATAGAGATTGGGTTGGATCGGAGCAATATAGGTAGATTTGTGGTATAAACTATACATGAATGTCCATAACAGAGATTGGGTTGGATCGGGAGCAATATAGGTTTAGAGTTTGTGGTATACATATGAAATGTCCATATAGAGATTGGGTTGATCGGAGCAATATAGGTAGATTTGTGGTATACATACTGAATGTCCAGTATACCAGGTCTTGTTTGGAATAAATGTTAGTTCCTGTTTAACATGAACATTCTTTCATTGATCGAATTGATCACTTTTTCAATACTGAGATTTTGTATGATCTGTCCTACCATTGGGCCCCTACATAACTTTGGCCGCTAACATAATAATTGAGTTAAATGGTTACCTTGCTTTATTCAGTTCTCTATATCTTGTCCAGCAATGCTATTAGTGGTGAAGGGGGGATCTGTATATATATAATTTCAGACAGTACACCAATATTTTGTGCTATTGGGCCACCATATGTGGTAAAATGGATGCACTCGCGACCTTCTGAAAGATCTCTTTCTTTTTATGCAGTGGCGAATCATACGTCACTGTAAAATGGAATCTTGATTAGTGAGGTTGGAAGATTTGAGTATATTAAAGGTTTTTGATTTTATTTCTGTGTAATCCATATTAATAACATCCACATTGAAAAGGCACGGAAATACTTTATTAGGAGACTGTAACTTTTATAAATTGTGTCCCCGTTTCTATTCATTTACAGTAATACATATCCATCAAGTTAATTACCCACAATGGTTTCCAGTCTAAAGCCTCGTTACACATGTACGATTTACTGCGACAGAACGACTCCTGAGCGCAAGAGACTCCGTGTGCGTTCGGTCGGTGTCGTTCATTGATTGGCTGGTTTCAGTTTTAATCGATTTCGACATTCAGGTAGACAAGAACCATTGTTACATTGACCAGCATGGGTCCTTTTACTTTCGGATGTTCTTAGAACGTCTCCTGGGCCAGATTACGGCCACTGTATTGAATTGCAAATGATGTTACATTCACATTTATTATGACCAGAAAGGGTAGAAATCAGTAAGACTATCCTCAGATATACCAATGTGGCTGTAAATTACTTTTCTATATACAATTGAGCATTTTATTATTGAATCGGCCGTTTGGGTCAGTCTGTGAATGGACATTTTACCTTATGCAGAATTTCAGTCTATAGTAATAAAACATTGGGCCTGTGAGTTATGAGGGCAGCAACCAACTTCTTGCTCTACCTCCCAGAAGTACGAAAATTTAATTTAGTTACAAATCCTGGTTCCCTGGTCATTTTGTTCCTATGTAGAATTGTTTTCAGGAGCAGTAAATAACTAGAACTTGAATATAACATCTAGAAGTAATGCATGTTTTATGGAAACATAACTATATCCTTTAGGATAGCACAGGACACAGGACATACTGTCAGGGGATTCACCAAGAGCCACAACCACAATATTTCCAACATAAAATTATACTAACATATTTCCAAGGTACAATTGCAGCAGATTCACAGGTTTCAGAACCCATTTAGTAATGCAAATGGTCAGACACAGACCAGCTTGGCTAAATTGCTGGCCAAACACATGCACGATTACTTGCATCGGAAGGAACATTTTTAACCTAAAAAGTCACTGGTCACTATTGTGGCTTGTGCGTTTAATAATGGGATGAATAGAGTATTCATGTTTGTGGTATGTCCAAATTACAAGGATCTGCTCTGTAATCCGACAATGTCATGTGTGAGGCCATCTTGAAACTTGTTGTAGACTTGCTATTGGATGGCAGTGCAATTCCCTTTAGAGCCCCAGGTCTATCACAGAGGTGAGTGGCTACTGCTGGAAATATTGTTAATTGATATCCCAGCTCACAGCTGATTATTCTTTTCTAGTTGCAATGACTTGTGTAAAATTACATTTGTTCACAACATTCTCTTCAGAACGCCATGCAGAAGGGATTTTCCTAATATCGACAAGGTATGTGTGCCACAAACGACCAATCCACAATGCAAACAACTACCAATGTCACCATCGTGATCGATCTTTACTACCCTTCTATCAGCCAGTATCACCTCCCATTACTTTAGTAGCCAATGAATCTCTCATGTACAGCAACCTGACTGACCAATCCCCTCACAGAGTAAGGGAGGTCAGTTGGTGTATGCAGTTGCTACCAGATTGACTATTCCATATATAACAGTGATGGGTATGTATGGGGGCCTTGACCATTCTGATAAGGCTGAAATCTATTTTACCATTATTCTATTACATGTATTTTCTTGTTACAACATTCAATTAATGTTCATGAATGCATTTTGTAGTCGTTTTTTTTCCCCCGTCGTTTTTAAATTACATTTTTTAAAAAACATAAACACAATATGGGGCACAAGTTCTTCCATAATAAACAACTTATTTCCAAACTTAAAATCCTGGGTGTTTTTATTTGAAGTATTGAACTTGTCCACTCGATGGTGGAAATTCCCTTATAATTAAATACATCTATTACCTTAACTGCGTGACAGTGCTAAACATGTTATTATTAATTAAGCCAATGTCACACTGTTGTGATTGTTCAGTAGCAATTAATGCCATGGAATTCACCAAAAATATGAAGGTCTCTGTAGAACGATTGACTATCAACTGTGACTCCCATAATTACTCCTGTCGATTAATTTAGAATTTATGGCTTGCCTGTAAATCTGTGTAAACCGTGTTAACAATCGTTCCTGATGCTGACAAACTTTCTCCCTTAAACATTGGGAATGTTCGTTACCTTCTGAAATTATAGTCGGAGGTGGACATAGGGAATGTGTCAGTTGCAAACATCTTCTTATACTTTAGGGAGAACATTCGGAACTGTGTGTACCACATCTTTGGAAAAGGACAGACAGAATCTTACAGATTGGTGTCTGTGTGTACCCAATATGGCTTGAAAACATGGGATTAGGAATTACAATGGCAGAATCAAACAACTAACACAAAGGGGGTGATTTACAGACACAACCTCGCTCTCCCTGTGACTGCAGTGCTGATTTTCGTCATTGTGGTTCTGGGTAACTCCTGTTCAATATCACCTACTCTACTGCCTTTCTTTGCCGTCCTGTAGGAGCCTGGTGGCAAACATGGTGTTAATTACTTGCTTCATTGGTGACTTCTTAAAAGGATCAGAGATGCAAGTGCAATAATCGGCATTGCGGTATCAACCATTTTATACCAAACCCATTCCACTCTGGGGTCCTGTATTGGGCTGAGACAGCTGTGAGCTGGTGTAGCATAGTTGCCATAGTCCCGATTTACCGGGACAGTCCCGCGGATTTTAAGTAGCAGTCCCGCTATCCTAATGTCCCGGGAAAAGTCCCGAGACCTAGGAAACACCAGAAAACTGCCTGACTGAAATTTTGTCTGGATCGATCCGATCCGATCGTAACACAGTCAGTGGAAAGTTGCAGTCTTGAGTCATTGTCGGCACTTACTTCCTGCTCTGCTGCCCTCTATGTTGGGAATGGGGGATAGGGGGGGGGGGAGAACACAGAAGGACTTCTGAGGTGCCTGTGTCAGCGCCTGTGCAAATTGCTGAGTCTCCTGTCGTGTGCTGAAGTGAAGGAGAGCTGAGAGCCAGATCCAAGCGACTGTCACTGTTAGTACAGTTGAGTTGAGCACAGTTTTTTTTAGGTCTATCTATCTTCATTCACTATCTATTATCTATCTATCACTATCTATTATCTTCTATCTATCTATCACTATCTATCTATCACATCTATCTATCTATCTATCTATCTATCTATCTATCTATCTACTATCACATCATCTCATCTACCTACCTATCTATCTATCTATCTATCTATCTATCTATCTATCTATCTATCTATCACTCTATCTATCTATCATCTATCTATCTATCTATCTATCTATCATCTATCTATCTATCATCTATCTATCTATCATCTATCTATCTATCATCTATCTATCTATCTATCTATCTATCTATCATCTATCTATCATCTATCTCTCTATCTATCATCTATCACTATCTATCTATCTATCTATCTATCTATCATCTATCACTATCTATCTATCTATCTATCTATCTATCTATCTATCTATCTATCATCATCTATCTATCATCTATCTCTCTATCTATCATCTATCACTATCTATCTATCTATCTATCTATCTATCTATCTATCTATCTATCTATCATCTATCACTATCTATCTATCTCTATCTATCTATCTATCTATCTATCTATCTATCTATCTATCTATCTATCTATCTATCACTATCTAACTACCTATCACTATCTACCTATCACTATCTATCTCTATCTAGCTATCTCTATCTATCTATCTCTCTATCTATCAATATCTATCTATCTATCACTATCTATCTATCCAAGTATATATGAGTAGCCCATATGCACACTATCCCCAGGTGGGTGCAAAAATGTCCAAATTCCCTACCCACAGGAAATAGGTCATAACATAATACAAGGTGGACTGCACTCCAAAAAGAACGTTTTTATTCAAAGCCAAACATCAAACAGCAAAATACGACGTTTCGAGGGATCAACCCCCTTCATCAGGTGATGTGAGCAACACAATGTGAGTTTAAATAGCCAAGGCTATTTAAACTCACATTGTGTTGCTCACATCACCTGATGAAGGGGTATCCCTCGAACACGTCGTATTTTGCTGTTTGATGTTTGGCTTTGAATAAAAACGTTCTTTTTTGGAGTGCAGTCCACCTTGTATCTATGTTATTGCACTATCTATCTATCATCTATCTATCTATTACTATCTATCTACCCATCACTATCTACCTATCACTATCTACTCTGTCTATCTCTATATCTATCTATCTATCACTATCCATCTCTATCACTATCTATCTAGTCTCTCATCTATCTCTATGTATCTCTATCTCTATCTATCACTATCTATCTATCACTATCTATCTATCTATCTATCTATCTATCACTATCTATCTATCACTATCTATCTCTATCTATCTATCTATCTATCTATCTATCTATCTATCTATCTATCATCTATCTATCTATCTATCACTATCTATCTATCACTATCTATCTATCTATCTCTATCTATCTATCTATCTATCTATCACTATCTATCTATCTATCATCTATCTATCTATCTATCTATCTATCTATCTATCTATCTATCTATCTATCTATCTATCACTATCCATCTCTATCACTATCTATCTCTATGTATCTCTATCTATCTCTATGTATCTCTATCTCTATCTATCACTATCTATCTATCCCTATCTACTATCTTCTATCTATCTATCACTATCTATCTATCACTATCTATCTCTATCTATCTATCATCTATCTATCTATCACTATACTACACTCTATTTTATCACTATCTATCTCTATGTATCACTATCTCTATCTATCACTATCTATCTTCTATCTATCTATCTATCTATATATCTATCTATCTATCTATCTAATAATCTATCTATCATCTATCTATCTATCACTATCTAACTCTATTTATCACTATCTATCTCTATGTACTCTATCTCTATCTATCACTATCTTCTATCTATCTATCTTCTATCTATCTATCACTCTCTATCTATCTATCTATCTATCTATCTATCTATCTATCTATCTATCTATCTATCTATCTATCTATCTATCTATCACTCTCTATCTATCTATCTATCTATCTATCTATCTATCTATCTCTATCTATCTCTATCTATCTATATCTTTCTATCTATCTATCTCTATCTATATCTATCACTCTCTATCTATCTATCTCTGTCTTTCTTCTGTCTAGCAACAAAATAAATATAGTTTTTTTTTTAAATCAGTGACAGTTAAAAGTTGGTGTCGCCTTTATGAAAGTGGGCGTGGCTAGAATTTGTGGCGGCACATTCATTTCTGAAATGCCCCTTCATCAGGTGATGTGAGCAACACAATGTGAGTTTAAATAGCCAAGGCTATTTAAACTCACATTGTGTTGCTCACATCACCTGATGAAGGGGGTGTATCCCTCGAAACGTCGTATTTTGCTGTTTGATGTTTGGCTTTGAATAAAAACGTTCTTTTTTGGAGTGCAGTCCACCTTGTATCTATGTTATTGACCTATTTCCCTGTGGAGTAAGGGAATTTGGACATTTTTGCACCCACCTGGGGATTAGTGTGCATATGGGCTACTCATATATACTTGGATAGATAGATAGTGATAGATAGATAGATATTGATAGATAGAGAGATAGATAGATAGAGATAGCTAGATAGAGATAGATAGTGATAGGTAGATAGTGATAGGTAGTTAGATAGTGATAGATAGATAGATAGATAGATAGATAGATAGATAGATAGATAGATAGATAGATAGAGATAGATAGATAGTGATAGATGATAGATAGATAGATAGATAGATAGATAGATAGATAGATAGATAGATAGTGATAGATGATAGATAGAGAGATAGATGATAGATAGATGATAGATAGATAGATAGATAGATAGATAGATGATAGATAGATAGATGATAGATAGATAGATGATAGATAGATAGATGATAGATAGATAGATAGATAGATAGAGATGGATTAGTGAAGATAGATAGATAGATAGATAGATAGATAGATAGATAGATAGATAGATGATAGATAGATGATAGATAGTGATAGATAGATAGATAGATAGATAGATAGATAGATAGTGATAGATAGTGATAGATAGATAGATAGTGATAGATAGATAGATAGATAGATAGTGATAGATAAATAGATAGTGATAGATAGATAGATAGATAGAGTATGGGGGATGAGTAGTGATGATGTAATGCGACAGGGGGGTGAGGGACGCCAAAGAGGAAAAAGGTATTAAATTGGTTGGGTGTGGAAGAAGTTGTTGGTATCCCATCAACTTAGTGGGGGTGGTATGGCGGCGTCACTGTACCGGGAGAGTAATGGATTGGAAAGGGGAGGTCTTAACACCAGTCTCTTGACTAACGTACAGGGAGGTGTAAGAATTGGGTACTCATAAAAAACATATAAATGTCCATATAGCAATTGGGGAGTGTGGTGGATCGGAGAGCAATATAGGTAGAGAAATTGTGGTCACACGGTCATACAAAATGAATGGGTCTTCCATACAAGCGAGAATAAATATGATGATTGGACGGGAAGCAATATAGGTAAGAGTTAGTGGTATACACATACTTAATGTCCATATAGAGATTGGGTTGGACGGGAGCAATATAGGTAGAGTGTCTGTGGTAGTACCTACTGATGTCCATACCCAGATTTGGGTTGGAGTCGGAGCAATAATAGGTAGGTTGTGCGTTACAAAACTGAATGTCCATATAGAGATTGGGGGTGTTGATCGGGCGAAGCAATATAGGTAGAGTTAGTGTTCATATTGAATGTCCATATAGAGATTGACTTGGATACGGAGAGCAATATAGGTAGGAGTGGTGGTATACATACTGAAGTCCAGTAAGAGAGTTGGGTGGATCGGGAGCAAATATAGGAGAGTTGTGTGGTATAACATACTGAAGTCCATAACAGAGATTGGGTTGGATCAGGAGACAATATAGGTAGAGTTGTGGTATACAACTGATGTCCATAGAGATATGGGTTGGATTCGGGCTGAATATCAGGTAGGAGTTGTGGTACATACTGAATGGCATATCAAGAATTGGGTTGGATCGGGAGTCAATATAGGTAGAAGTTGGGTTGATACATACTAGAATGTCACATATAGAGATTGGTTTTATCGGGAGCAATATTGGTAGAGTTTTGGTATACATACTGATGGCCATGTATAGAGTTAGGGTGCGAATCGGATGCAATATAGGTAGAGGTTGTGTATACATACTGAATGTCCATACAGAGAATGGTTGGATCGGGAAAATATAGGCAAGTGTGGTATACCAACTAATTTCATCTAGAGACTGGGTTTGAAGTCGGAGAGCACTCTAGGTAGAGATTGTTGGTATACATACTGAATGATCCATATAGAGATATGGGTTGGATCGGAGCAATATAGGTGATTTGTGGTATAACTTACGAATGTCCATAACAGAGATTGGGTTAGGATCGGGAGCAATATAGTTAGGTTTGTGGTATAATATGAAGATGCCATATAGAGATTGGGTTGATGGAGCATATCAGGTTAGAGTTGTGGTTACCATATGAATGTCCAAGGTACACCAGGTCTTGTTTGGAATAAATGTTAAGTATCCGTATTAACATGAAACACTTCTTTCATTGATCGACTTGATCACTTTTTTCAAGTACTAGATTCTTGTATGATCTGTCTCCATTGGGCCACCTACATAACTTTGGCCGCTAACATAATATAATTGAGTTAAATGGTTACCATTGCTATTTCAGTTCTTCTATATCTTGTCCAGCACATAGTGCTATTAGTGGTGAAGGGGGGATCGTTATATATATAATTTCAGACAGTACACCAAATATTTTTGCTATTGGGCCACCATATGTGGTAAAATGGATGCACTCCCTCGACCTTCTGACAAGATCTCTTTCTTTTTATGCACAGTGGCGAATCATACGTACCTGTAAAATGGAATCTGATAGTGCAGGTTGGAAGATCTTGAGTATATTAAACGGTTTTGATTGTTATTCGTGTAATCCTATTAATAACATCCACATTTGAAAAGACCGGAAAACTTTATTAGGGATGACTGTAACTGTTTCTAAAGTGTGTCCCCAGGTGTGTCTATTCATTTACATAAATACATATCCATCAAGTTAAATTACCCACAAGTTGTTCCAGTCTACAAATGCCTGCGTACACATGTACGATTGTGACTGCAGACGAACGACTCCTGAGCGCAAGAACTCCGTGCGTTCGGTCCGGTGTCGTTCATGATGGCTGGTTTCAGTTTAGTCGATTTGACATTCAGTCAGACAAGAACAATGTTACATTGACCAGCACTTTGGGTCCTTTTACTTTGATGTTCTTAGTGAACGTCTCCTGGGCCAGATTACGGCCTGTAGTGACAATTTTTTTGTCCAAATGTTGTTCCAATTCCATTTAATTATGACCAGAAGGGGTGAGAAATCAGTAAGCTAATCCTCAGATGTATACCAAGTGGCTGTGAACATTAACTTTTTCTATATACAAATGAGCATTTTGTATTATTGATAGTGCGCCGCATTTGTGTGGTCAGTCTGTGAATGGACATTTTACCTTATGCAGAATTTCAGGCTATAGTATATACAACATTGGGCCTGTGGCGTTTATGAGGGCAGTCACGCCAACTTCTTGCTCTAACTCACAGAAGTAACGAAAATTATTAATTTAGTTACAAATCCTGGTTCCCTGGTCATTGATTGTCCCTATTAGAATTGTTTTCGTAGGAGCAGTGTAAATAACCTAGAACTTGAATATACATCTGAGTAAATGCTTCTTGTACTGGAAACAAAGCTATATCCTATTTAGGATAGGCACAGGACACAGGACATACTGTCAGGGGAATTCACAAGAGCCACAACCACCCAATGTTCCAACATAAAATTATACTAACATATTTCCAATGGAACAATTGCAGAACTTCACCGGGTTTCACCCATTTAGTATGCAAATGGTCAGACACAGACCAGCTTGGGCTAAATTGCTAGGCCAAACACATGCACGATTCTTGACATCGAAGGAACATTTTTTAACCTAAAACAGTTCACTGGTCACTATTGTGGCTTGTTCGTTTAATAATGGGATGAATAGAGTATTACATGTTTGTGGATGTCACAAATTACAAGGATCTCTCTGTGAATCTCGACAGTCATTGTGTGAGGCCATCTTGAAACTTGTTGTGACTCTATTTGGATGGCAGTGCAAATTTCCCTTTAGCCCGGTCTATCACAGAGGTGCAGTGGTGCTACTGCTGGGAAATATTGTAATTGATTACCCAGATCACAGCTTGATACTTTTCATTTCTAGTTGCATATGACACTTGTGTAAAATTCATTTGTTTCACACATTCTCTTCAGAACAGCATGCAGAAGGGATTTTCCTAATAGTCGACAAGGTAGCTGTGGCCACAAACGACCAATCCACAATGCAAAAATACTACCAATGTCAGTATCGTGAATCAGATCTTCCCCTTTAAAAAAACACACTTACATCCTCAGCCAGTATCCCTCCCATTACATTTAAAGTAGCCAATGGAATCATCTCATGTACAGCAACCTGCTGACCAATCCCCTCACAGAGTAAGGAGGTCAGTTGGTGTATGCAGTTGCTACCAGATTGACATATTCCATATTAACAGTGATGGGATATGTATTGGGGGCCTTGGACCATTCGATAAGGCTGATAATCTATTTACCATTATTCTATTACATGTATTTTCTTGTGTTACAACATTCAATTTGTTCATGATGCATTTTGTAGTCGTTTTTTCCCCCGTCGTTTATTACAATTACTTTTTTAAAAAACATAAACACAATATGGGCACAAGTTCTTCCATAATAAACAACTTATTTCCAAACTTAAAATCCTGGGTGTTTTATTTGAAGTATTGAACTTGTCCACTCGATGGTGGAAATTCCCTTATAATTAAATACATCTATTACCTTTACTGCGTGACAGTGCTAAACATGTTATTATTAATTAAGCCAATGTCACACTGTTGATTGTTCAGTAGCAATTAACTGCCATGGGAATCACCAAAAATATGAAGGGTCTCTGTAGAACCGATGACTATCAACTGTGACACTCCATAATTACTCCTGTCGATTAATTTAGAATTTATGGCTTGCCTGTAAACTCTGTGTAAACCGTGTTAACAATCGTTCCTGATGCTGACAAACCTACTTTCTCCCTAAACATTGGAATGTTCGTTACCTTCTGGCAAATTATAGTCGGAGGTGGACATAGGGAATGTGTCAGTTGCAACAATCTTCTTATACTTTAGGGGAGAACATTCGGAACTGTGTGTACCAACATCTTTGGAAAAGGACAGACAGATCTTACAGATTGGTGTCTGTGTGTACCCAATATGGCTTGAAAACATGGGATTAGAATTACAATGGCAGAATCAAACAACTAACACAAAGGGGTGATTTACAGACACAACGCGTCTCTCCGTGACTGTGACTGAGTGCTGATTTTCGTCATTGTGGTTCTGGGTAAACTCCTGTTCAATCATCATACTCTCCTACTGCTTTCTTGCCGTCCTTATGAGCCTGGTGGCAAACATGGTGTTAAATTACTTCTCATTGGTGACTTCTTAAAAGGATCAGAGATGCAAGTGCAATAATCGGCATTGCGGTATCAACCATTTTATACCAAACCCATTCCACTCTGGGGTCTGTATTGGGCTTAGACAGCTGTGAGCATGGTGTAAGCATAGTTGCCAATAGTCCCGAGATTTACCGGGACCGTCCCGGATTTTAAAGTAGGCAGTCCCGCTATCCTAATGTCCCGGGAAAGTCCCGAGACCTAGGAAACACCAGAAAACTGCCTGACTGAAATTTTGTCTGGATCGATCCGATCCGATCGTAACACAGTCAGTGGAAAGTTGCAGTTTGAGCTCATTTGTCGGCACTTACTTCCTGCTATGCTGCCCTCTATGTGTGGAATGGGGATAGGGGGGGGGGGAGAACCACAGAAGGATCTTCTGAGGGTGCCTGTGTCAGCGCCTTGCAAATTGCTGAGTCTCCTGTCGGTGCTGAAGTAAGGAGAGCTGAGAGCCAGAGGTCCAAGCAGACTGTCCACTGTTAGTACAGTTGAGTTGAGCACAGTTTTTTTGATTAGGTCTATCTATCTTCATCACTATCTATGATATCTATCACTATCTATTATCTTCCTAATCGTAGCTATCACTATCTATCTATCACTACTCCTATCGTATCTATCTATCGACTAGCGGCGTAGACTGCGACCACGACTACGTACCGACGACAGCGACGATCTACGAGACATACGCGTAGCTAGCTAGTCAGAGAGCACGAGCGTAGCGAGCGTCAGCGTAGGTCATCGAGTCAGCCGCACGGAGTCAATACAGCTAGCGACGATCGTAGTCGGTATCGACAGTACAGCATCTAGCCCATCTATCTAGTCGAGCATCGTAGCGAGTCAGCGATCACTATCTTCATCTATCTATCTACATCTATCTATCATCTATCTCTCTATCTAATCATCTATCACTAAAAATCTATCTATCTATCTATCATATCTATTCTATCACTATCATCTACGATCTATCTATCATCATCTCTATCTATTATCATCATGCTATCTATCATCAATCTCTCTATCTATCATCTCATCCTATCTATCTATTATCTATCTATCTATCTATCTATCTATCTCTCTATCTATCTATCATATCATCTATCACTATCTATTATCTCATCGTATCTATCTATCTATCTATCTACTATCAATCTATCTAGTCACTATCTATCTACTATCACTATCTAATACCATCACTATATCTATCCTATCAATATACGATCTTAGATACATCTCTATCTCTCTATTACTATCTACTATCTATTTCTATCCATATCTATCTACCAAGTATATATGAGGCCCATATGCACACTAAGTCTCCCCAGGTGGGTGCAAAATGTCCAAATTCCATTACTGCCATCAGGGAAATAGGTCACCATAACATAGAGTACAAGGTGGACTGACCACAAAATGAACGTTTTTATCAAAGCCAAACATCAAACAGACAAAATACGACGACTTTCGAGGATACACCCCTTCATCAGTGATGTGAGCTCAACACACATTGTGAGTTTAAATAGCCAAGGCTATTAAACTACATGTTGTTGCTCACATCACCGTGTATGAAGGGGATATCCTCGAACGTCGTATTTTGCTGTTTGTGATGTTGGCTTGAATAAAAACGTTCTTTTTTTGTAGTTGCAGTCCCCACCTGGTTGTATCTATGTTTATATTGCACTATCTATTATCATCTATCATCTATTACTATCTATCTACCATCACTATCTACTTATCACGATCTAGCTCTGGTCTAATCTCTATATCTATCTAGCTATCACTAATCCATCTCTATCACTATCTATCATAGTCTCCCCTCTCTATCTCTATGTATCTCTATCTCTATCTATCACTATCTATCTATCATATCTATTATCTATCTATCTATATCTATCACTATCTATATAGCGACTATCTATCTCTATCTATCTATCTATCTATCTATCTATCTATCTATCATATCTATCGATCTATCTATCTAGCATCACTAATCTATCTATCACTAATCATCTCTCACGATCTATCTCTATCTATCTAATCTATCTATCTAATCACTACTATCTATCTATCATCTATCTATCTATCTATCTTATCTATCTATCTTCTATCTATCCATCTATCTATCTTCACTAATCCATCTCTATCACGATCTATCTCTATGTTCTCTATCTATCTCTATGTATCTCTATCTCTATCTATCACTATCAATCTATCCCTATCTAGCTATCTTCCCTATCTAATCTATCACTATCTATCTATCTACTATCTATCTCTATCTTCTATCATCTATCTATCTATCACTATACATACCTCTATTTTAGCCTATCGATCTCTATGTATCACTATCTCTATCTATCACTATCTATCTTCTATCTATCTATCTATCTAGATAAATCTATCTATCATATCTATCTAATACTCTATCTCTCATCTATCTATCTAGCACTATCTAACTCTATTTATCACTATCTATCTCTATGTACATTATCTCTATCTATCACATCTTACTATCTATCTCCTAATCTTCTATCTATCTATCACTCTCTAGCTATCTTCTATCTATCTATCTATCTATCTATCTATCTATCTATCTATCTTCTTCTACTATCTTCACTCTCTATCATCTATCTATCTATCTATCTATCCTTCATATCTCCTATCTATCTCTATACTATCTATATTTCTATCTCTCTATCTCTATCTATATCTACACTCTCTATCTATACTATCTCTGTCTTTCTAATCTGTCTAGCAACAAATAAATATAGATTTTTTTTTTAAATCAGTAGACATGTTAAAAGTTGGTGTCGCCTATTTATTAAGTGGGCGTGGGCTAAATTTTGGCGGGCACATCATTTCTGAAATG